>OENT01001191.1:0-53360 GCA_900239685.1 Rotaria macrura | reverse complement strand
GAAGAGCCGGTCATGTGCAGCTGTGGATGTGTGAAGGAGTGGAGGTATGGAGGTATGGAAGTATGGAGGTACTGAAGTTTGGAGATTCGGAGATGCGAAGCTGTGGATATGTGGAGGTGTGGAGGTATGGAGGTATGGAGGTGTTGATGTGTGGAGATTGGGACATGTGCAGCTGTGGATATGTGGAGTAGTGGAGGTATGGAGGTATTGAGGTGCGGAGGTATGGAAGTGTTGAGTTATAGGGATATGATATTATGGCTTAGTCAATTTATTCAGTTTTTAGCTGTTTTTTTGTTCAGTTTAGGATAAGTGATTGTGGCTAAATGTCTGCATGGTTAAGTGTGTAGGTTTAATAGTATGCTTTTGCTGGATGCTGAGATGTGGAGGTTCTAGTTGTGGATGTGTTGAGCTATGGTATTGTGGAGTTATCGAAGTCTGGAGCTGTGGTGCTCTGCAAGCGATTAGGTTATATGCAGTTATTGTGGTGGACGTGGATGTGTAGATGCATGGACTTTTATCAGTGTGATGGTGTGCTGATTTTGACGCTTGGACGTTCGTTATAGTGCAGGCGAGAATGTTTACTCTTTTAAGAATTGGTTTTCTATGTAACATTTGGAGGTTTTTCCCGTGGTCATATGGGTGGACCTTTTGTGTGTTTGGAATATAGAAGGGTCTGGTGCCAAACCATTTCATAACCGAAAAAAATGGTCACATCAAGAATATCTGACTGTTCGCGTTCGATTTACGGTGAAATGTGTTCCGGGGATGATATTCATTTCTGTGGTTTCCTATAGTGGCCGGAGAGCTGATTCGGAAAATGTTAAACGTTTGTGGTAGGGGGGGGGGGGCATAAGGATGTTCTTACAACGTTCCAGGGCACATGTCCATAAGGTGCGTAATGTTTCAGAAATCATTAAAGTCGAAATGCACAAAACAGTAAGCACGTTGCATCCTCCATTTAGGTATGAGCAATAATTTGAAAATGGTGAGTTTTCTCCATAAAATACAAATTACCTGCTCAATATCACTTCTAAAATCAATGACCAACTGCCACTAGAGGAAATCAATATTCAGGCATTTCACTTAACGATATTTAGTTAGCATCTTCAACTTCCGTTGAATACACCCTTCAGAAACGAATACCAAACTTTCTTTAATAATTTCACCAAAGTGATGGTCTCAACAAGGAATCATATATCAATCAATACATGGTTTTAACAGCATCTTTTTTTTCATCTGAAATAGCGAAGAATTTCTTCTAGTTGCTGATATTTTCCTTCAGATATTCATACCTTGTGCTGATTAGAACCAAAAGGATCTGAAATAGGAAAGATATTCGTCCACTTAGTTACTTTTTGATTGTAAAGATCATACAGTATGTTGATAAGAATCGAGTAGATCTGAAATAGAAAACAAATTATATCGAAAAGAAAAGAAAAATATGAAGACAGAAAAGACAACGATCATGAAGCAAGCAGAAGAACTAATCCGTTTAGATACATTCCGACTGATTGACATGACAAGAAATGGTTATTTTCATACTTTTTTCAGTTGAAGAATTGAAGTGTCAGAAAGGACTGATTTGTTCGTTTTTTTCCTACTCTTTCATCATATTCATTTGTAAGAAAGTTAAATTTCAATTTTTAACCTGTAAATATCGAATACAAAAAAAAAATTCAAAAAACGGTTTGTTTAGGTATCATGAACAAGAATACCAAGAAATTAGAAATTAACAGGTTGCTGAGTGAGTTTGACATAAAAATTGAACAGCGTAAAATTTTTTAATAATACACAGAATTCTATATTTTAAGATATTCAATTAACGAATAACACCTCAAAATTGAAAAAATCGATTGAAGTTGTTACATTAACAGTAGATTCTACTTCGAACAGAAAACCAATCAGAAATAATGAATGTCGATCATGTATCACTCAATGCACTTGCTGAATCATCATTGAGAATAAGGTTAGTCCATTTTACTCTTCCTCTTGATAAATTATATTCGCGAATAACAATGACTCACTCTTTGAACTGGACGATCTCCTCATTGCTTTGTTCATGTGAAGCTTGTGAGTTAAAATTCGACAACTACTTTCGCTTGATTCAACCGACACGACCAAATCTCATGATTGTGTTGGTTGATATTTTTTTCAATAATCTTCGAACCTATTAAATTCAACACTCAATATAGCTCAACGTTCAAGAAGAAAGGTTCTGTTTTTTGAAATTTCCACACTAGCTTTGCCATATCAATCTTTTTTAATTCGATATTTTGAATCAATGTCAATCTCTATAAAGACATTGTGTCCAAGTTCAAAGAGGGAAAACAATTTTCATTCTAATCGATTGTTTTTGATTTTAGACAGTTATTTTGAAGTACACTCAGAGAATCAAGAGCAAGTTTTACTAAGTTAATCTCTGTAAACGTAGATTAAGTCTATTTCACATGAGAAATTCTCTTCCTTTTTATCATTAACATCGATTATAGGAAAGAATTGAGTTTGATATTTTACGTCAGTTTCTTCGGCATGTGTGTTACAAAAATCGTTCTATGAAGCTTATCGCATCTTCTTGAATTTCAATCTTTTAACTCATGTTCTACACAGTTCGTCTATGAAGAAGGGAATGACTTAATGTAACTACAGAACAGAAAACATTCGATAGAGATGATATCATTAATCTTCGCGATTAACAACAAATTCCAAGAAGAACATAAGAATTATTGCGAGAGAGAAAGAATACAATTAAATGAAACGAAAAGGAACATGAGCAATCGCTTTTAAAATTTTGAGAAAAAAGAAAAAGAAATTTTCCATTTCCAGAAATATTTCATCTTTGCTAACTTTTGTGCACTTTCGATGTGCAAAAGTTCAAATTATTTTTTATGACTATGACGATTTAAAGAATGAAATTTTGAGGATGATTTTCATATGTACTGTATTTTATTAGATTTCATCAACAGCACATGCAAGAAGAGGTAAGCCCTCAACGACCATTAAGCAACAATCATCAACATCAAAACTCAACGACTTTAGGAAGAAAAACTTACAGGTAACTTTGTGTTACATTGGAATATTCGTGAAACTGACACACGATTGAAAAGAGAATTTGATTAAATAGGAAAATTTTCCGTAAATATCGAGTTTAATCTTTTTCTACTCAAGAATCACAAGTCTCTTTCATTGTTTAGTCATCAGTTGGATGTCATCAGTTTTCTCTTATTTTATGACGACCCTTATTTTGTATTCGAAACTTATTTTCAGTTGAATAGATTGAAGTTGGCGAGACAATATTTTTCTAATAATCGTTTTTAGTTCAATTCAGAACTTCTACGTTTTACAGTCTTTCATGAAATACCAATAATTATTTAATCTGAAGGTCATCTGTGTCTTCATATGTATGTTGTTATTCTCTGATGTAGTTCGAAATGTGACTTTTTCCGGTGACAAATTGAGTAACAACAAGCATTGCATTTTTGATTATTAGTGCAATTTTCATTTGCTTTGTCACAACTTTCATTTTATCTCTATCTGTCCGAATAAATGAGAAAAAATAAAGTTGCTTCAATGCTACCATTCAGATATGCTTCTGATGGTCCATTTCGGAAACAATGAACCTTTTGATTTGTGCTGATAACAGAAATTTGATAAATTTAATATGAAGACAAACTACATCGACTGAAATCATTGACTTTCGATTTGTTAATCTCTAAATATCAATTATTCGTGTCTATGAATAATGATTCTCGTAGTCGAATACCATCACATTTTTTTAATCAAAATTTCAGTCGATGGAAAACAATTACATGATCATGGATTGTTTGGAGGGTCTCAAAAAACTACCCAACTACTCGGAGCAATGTATCGTTACGTCTCCACCATACAATAAACTCGGTCTACGACAAGGTCGCTCTTACTCAGGACAAATTCTTTACGATACATAAAATGATACTATGGATGAGCATGAATATAAACAATGGCAATGCGATCTGTTGAATGAAATCAATCGAGTACTCGCTCTTGATGGTTCTCTATTTTATTACAATAAAGATCGTCGTTATAGTAATCGTGATTGACCTCCTGAAGAATTTCTTGTGTGAAGTAATTTACGATTATATCAAAGAATTATTTGGGGTCGAGGCAGTACAGCTAATCAAAATCCGGCATATTTTCGGCCAAATCTTGAAAAACTTTTCTGGTTCACCAAGTCTTCATCCACTACGTCGTCGGTGCCAAAATTCAATCACGATCGACTACCCGAATCATTCAAAAGCTCGATCTGGTGAATTCCACCAGAGGAACTTAATAAACACCAGCACCATTTCCAGAAATTGTTTCCGAAATTTGTATAGTAGCAACAACTGATGCTGGTAAGCGGAAATTTGCATTTAAAAAATCTACGTGTTATGAAAAATTTTAATTGAGTGAATCCACGAATTTCTCTCATTTCGATTGAGTATTAAATTAGATGAAATAATTACTTCCATTGTAGGAAATCTACTGACTGTTGATCGATATCAATGCTAATTCTTCATTCGAGAACCGCTAGATAAAGACGCATCTTTTCAGTCTAACTTAGCTCATCCCAGAACTCTAAAATAGGACTAATAGGTTTTTCATAAAATTCTAGAAACATTATCTTTTATTCAATTTTAGTTTTTGTCTATATTGATCGATATGGACTCGAACCTTCTTATTCACATCATCGACGTTTGGCTACTTTTCTGACTTCTTTGATCTCTCCGAAAGACATTCTGAAATATTTTTTTGCCAGAATTAATATTTATCGACATAGTTCAGATTTACAACTGTACAGTGTGAAGAATAAAACATACAATGGATAGTTCTCAGGAAAGAAAAAGACGCTCTAATTATTCAACAATGCCAAGAGTTATCAAGGTGTACACTCAGCGCAGTATTCCCTCAGAAGCAGATCTTAGTCTATTCATGTATCTAGAACACACTATTGTATATTCTAGTTGCAATCTACTAGCAGTATTAATTATTAGAGAGAAATTAAAAATCGATCAAGTAATGATTGACGAACGTAATCGAACGCTCAGATCTATATTTTTTTTCATCAACTTTTACAACAGCGTAGTGACTAATAGTTCTGACATCTCGGAGTTCTAAAAATACTAATCTCATATCAATAAGAAAATGAGAATTTCGAATACTTTTCAGTTCTTTCAAAAACACTATGATTTGAACTCATCTTGTATCAAATATATCGATTAAATATAATTATTAGACAAACATATTCAGTTTAACAGGAAGGAAAGTTCTTCAAGTGTTGTTTCCGGTGCTTCTCGGTGCAATAAATCTATCTTCTTCATTTCTAACGTATTGTATTCTCGAAAGAAATCTAGATATGACACTTTCACAAAGATACCTAATTTAGGATTAGACTTTCAGAGTCAATGCTAGTTCTATAGAAAAATATATTGTATTCGAAAGTCATCCTGTTTTCAAGACATCGACAAATCTCGCTAAACAATAGCAACAGTAAACAATTTTTTGATTAGATCTGTTTCCGTTGTTTTCATTTAGAACGAAGATAGTTCACTGGTGCTTCGGAGATTACAATATTATGCAACACTTTGTTCCTATCAAAATTTCGATAGAAACTGATTGATGATTCATTTTTAGGAGATATTGTTTCGGACACATCTGCTGATTCTGGAACAGCACTTTTAGCTGCTGCTAATCTCAATAGATCATTTATTGGATTTGACATCGGTAAAAATTATCAAGGCATGCTTAAACAAAGAATGATCAGTTCAGATCGTCAAGTACAACTATGGAATGAAATGTTCGCTGTAGAAAAAATCCTGGATCGACGAATGCGAAACGGTTGTGTCAAATATTTCTTTAAATGGAACGGTTTTCATGGCACAGAGACGACACTGCGTTCAGATACTTTTTTCTTTGCTTTCTTACTTTATTATTCGATGAAGTGTATTGGATGTCTATATTTTTTTTTGAATAAATATGCAATGATGAGCGAAAGACGGTGTTTCAATTCTTGTATTTTAAACTAACACTCATTAATTTCTTCAACAGTTAATGTGAACTCAAAAAAAATATAATACATATTTCACACTTAACTAAGTTTGGATGTCATTTTCTATCTAGCGAAAATAACAATAGAGACAGGTTCAAAGTTCATTGAGAGTCATGAGCGCTAATATTCAACTCTCTTTTAAAAGAAGAGATTGGAATCAATATAGTACCGAGCCATAAGTACCGACTTGCTCTGACAGGCTTTGTTAAACTCTCTACCAAGATTTTAAAATAGAAAATATAGTAGAAGGTTTAAATTTTCCTATTTCAATTTTTAGTGATTGATGAGAATAATTGACTAATGCTTATATCATAGTTCTTGGAAATTCAACGTTAAAATCTCTTGACTAGACCTAGCGGCAAAGCTTTGCAGAAATAATTGTATTAAAGATTCTATCTAGGCTTATTTATCCTATTAAGAGTTGAAAACCGAAAATTTCTGCATACAGAAATTTTTCCAAAATAATCTTCTTTCGTCTAACTTGACATAGATATGAGTATTCTAAAAGAAATTGAAATTATATCTCTATCGTATCGTAAGCTGTGAACGATAGTTTCAGTGGCAATTTTGAATAAAACAATGTTCTCGAAAATTAGGAACAACATCAAAAGGACCTTAAGTACATATCACGAAGTATGTACATTACAATGACAACATTGCTTTTATTTACACATCAAAGTTCGACATCTCTCAGATGTGTGATAGTAATTTCTAATAATTGTTATGAGGTACTTTGTGGATTGTATTGTGACTATTTATTAAATTGGATAAAAAGTTCTCTGAACTAGATCATTCAAAGAAAACAAAGAATGACGAGGTACCACTTAAGATAATGAAAACATATGCAGAAAATAAATAAGAAAATTTATTTTTCCGAATGATCATCTATCGAGGAACACGTTTTTTTCAATGAAGTCGTTTTTCTGACTTTTAGAATGAAAATATACTATATTTTGTTTATTTTTTTCAGTGGGAGAACAAGAAGAATCTGAATTGTCCGGATTTACTCGGACTATTCGAAATGACATTGAAGAAGCAGGAAAATAAGCAATGTGCATCATCCCACTAGAATTATTCAGCTACTGTTCTTGAAAACCAAGTAAGTCATTTTTATGAGCGTATTGTATTAGATACCATAGAAAAGAATTGAGCCGTTGAATTTTCTTCTACTTTTTAAGTAGGATGAAAATGTTTTTTTTTTTGTTGAGCGGCCTTTATGAAGTTCCGCATCAAATCTAATCGGATCAAAATGTATCGAAAAATAAATTTAATAAAATCTTTATTACATCCTACGTGTGTTTTCAACTGTCTAAACAATTTAAAACAAAGAATTGTCAGATAAAAGAATTTCAACCATTCTGTTTCGATGGCAAAGAATAGTTAATTTTGATTACTATTGAAGCAGTGAGTGAGTTGTTTATTGGTACTTATTTGTCATGTGAGCTTATTACTGAGTTGATTTAAAACGAACCATGGAACCTACGACTCCTGAGCTTTTTACCAATTTCTCCATACAAAATCAATTTTGTAAAAATTTTATGAGAGTGCCTTAATAAACCACTCGTTTGGTATTTGTTCAAATAGAAATTGACATAACTGATACGAATATTCCAATATGAAAATATTGATTTATCCATTTAGTCATGTACTCAAAGGATGAAATGAACTTCTTCTGTACAGTCACAAGAAGCAGATGTTGATCAAAGGTCAAGCAAACGTCGTTAAAATCAACGTATAACTGTACGAATATCTTCATCAAAAATGTGACTGTTTTCAAGTTCACAGTACAATCCGATCAATTATGTGGACAACCATCTGTAAAAATTGTTGGTTATGATTCGTTTCACACTTTAACTGAATCGATGCTTAGCTCACTTGACTAGTACATTCTATTCTCTGTCTTTCATTGTGTGATCATTCGCATCTCTTTCAATCTGTTTTTTTTACAAGTTTGTGCTTATTCATCAATCTTTTCAGTTTTGTAACAGAATTAAACTAGTGTAAATAATGACACAGAAAGTACTTCATGACAGTTGACCTATGCTAATAAAAGTGGCATGTCGTACAGAGTCTTTCATGAAAAAGCTAGCTATTCAAAAGGGAAAACATATTTTTATTAATTTGTTTCTCGAAAAAGCATTCACCATATTGTGTCATGAAAACAGAACTATGCAAAGCAATCCTGTGAACTCAATAGAACGATGCATATTGCATATTTCACTTCAGACATGAATGTTTTCGATGAAAATTCCTTAGAAAATTAGGTCGAAAACGTTAACTGTGAATTTCCTAGGATGAGTCAGTTGGATAACTGAGCAGATAAGAGCTACGCTCTAATCAAAAAGGTATACTACGAAACATACAAAGGATCCTCTGCTGGGCACATGAGAAGATTCTTTTTAGGTTCGGGAAAAATAAGGGTGTGCTACCGAACCATAGCACCGTACCCATTCGATCAACACAGAAATAAGTTCCAGAGATGACGTTCACTGCGAAGCCTTACCATAGTGCACCGTGAGTACCTTCCAAAAACGTGAAACTTTTCTGGATGAGCATTAAAATGACTCTACGAACATCGAAAGAAAAATATCCATAAGCGCCTTTTGTTTCAGAAATCTTTAAAGCTGAAATGCACAGAACACCAGACATGTTTCATTCTCCATTGAATTATGATCTATAATCAGAAAAAACAAACAATTGAGCTTTCACCAAAAAATCCACCTTACCTATTCATTGCCAATTCAAAATATAAATACCAAGTGTCAATAGAGCAAATCAATATTCAGTCATTCAAAATAACGTAAATTCTTACACATTACCACAATTCCATCGAATACACCATTCAAATGCATTACGCAAACATTTTCTCTACGTTCCTGCAAACTCATGATTTCGAACATGATTCTCATAACGACTGAGACAATGTATAAGAAGCATCGATTTGATCTGAAAAAGAGATCGAATTCATACAGTTAGATATACTTAGAATCATAGAACCATACAAAAAAATTGATATGACTTGAATGCTTCTGAAATAGAAAACAAATTCGCATAGTTGGCTATATTATGAATGATCTTTTGGATGTATTAAGCCGTGGAGGTTTGGAGCTCTGGAGGTGTGGAGGCGTGGATGTGTAGAGCTGCGGATGTTTAGAGAGACGGAGGTATCGATGTGTGGAGGTGTAGGGGTGTGGAGATATGTCGATTTCAAGGTTCAATAGTTTTTGGTCTGGGAATATGTCCATAGGTTAGTGTTGTGTACGGAGTAGTCTAGGTGTGGACGGATGGAGGTATGTAGGTATCGAAATTCAATGCTTTGGAAATTTGGATATGTGGAGAGGTTGATGTATGGCATTTTTAAGAGGTTAAGTTTTGGTGTTATCGCTTTTGGGTTTGACAGTTGACTCTTTTTGTCTGGTTGTTTGGAGATGTATGGATTAAAAAATCTATCACTGCAGAGCGGGAGATGTTTTGCTTTGGTTGTTAATTGGGCGGTTGGTGTATTATGGAAACTGCTTGGAGGACGGAACTGAATAGGATCTTTTTGTTGTGAAGCTTCTTGTGTTTCGAAGTGTGTTTGTTATCGTTTTTGAGTTCTGTAGATCCTGATGTTTGTTATTTTTCGCTGTGTTCATTGACTGTTGATGTAGTTGACCGTTTTTTCTATGTGTGTGGGCATTTGTTTCAGTGCATTTCGAGTATCGGATTGTTTTCCATTAGTACTTCTGTATGTTTATGGATTTCGAGTTTTTTCCTGGGTCACTATTGTGCTTTTTGAACGTTTTTGTGTCTTTAGGATTCAGTGATGTGTATTCGATCTGATACTTAATTATTGAGTTCTCATTTTTTCGTTTGGTATTTCCAATGTTTTTTTTTGTCATACTTATTCAATACTTAGTGTGTTTTGAATTTTTCTCAAGCTTCACAGAAATCACAGTTAGTTTATTAGTTAGTTTCTGAATATGATATTCGTTGAATAGTAGTATGCGTGTGTTCAGATGTAAAAGATTTATGTTCAGTTATTTGAGGTGTAGCCTGTCGAAATTTGAAGGTGAGACTTTCAGGAAGTGTTTTGTTCGTTTGTTTACATTTTCTCTGTAGGATTTTCGAAAGGCATAGAAATATCTGACTGTGCACGAGTATAGATGTTGATGTTTTTGGCTTAAGTTGTCAGATTTTGTTAGAAGAAGTCACCTTTCTCCCTGATTTATCATATGTATTAAAGATAAATGATCAATTTTGATTTTTGTTTGTTGGAACTCATAGAGCTGAAAATATATGGATTTATGTGGAGAGCGAGATTATATTTTCAAGTCTGAATGATATAGTTTGTGAGAAAATTGATTTTGAAAATAAAGCAGCGAAAAAATTATCAAGTTGTAGATATGTCAATAATCTTATTGCCTCCATTGCTTGTTATCTAATCGAAAGTACATAGTGGACGAAACTGATTCCATGTTAAATGGGTTCAATTGACGATCGGTGATGTCATGCTTTTGTCCAGTGTTGTCTTTAATGTCATCACTTTCCATATTCCGATGGTGATTATGAATGCTGTATTCTTCAAAAAAAAATGACAAGACCGAACAGAAAAACAAACAGTACAATATTTATTTGGACTGGAACTGATTATTTGCTTTTTGTTTTCAATTCTTTTATCACTCTTGTCATCTGAAGCGATTATATCCGACTTCTAGAAACATGTATAAAATTAGGTGTATTTGTCTTTTTATTTTAGTTGTTTAGTAAAAGTTCTGCTTACATGCTGCTCGAAATATTCATGAACCTTGCTTGTTTCTCTTGTCATTACATTTTAATAGAAGAATAAAGTATTGTATATGAATATCTACAATAGCACGATTCAAAGTAGATCACATAATGAAATTTTGAACAGAGTAAGACATCTTTAGTGAAGTGAATACGATAAATGAACAAACAAAATTTATTGTCAATATTCTTGTGGTAATTGATGATCGATTCCATTTGAGCTCATTAGCTTTTTTGGTTCGAGAGTAGTGTGTGGTTTTTGATCAATATCTGGGACTTGTCGAAGTTCACTGATGAGTTCAACATGTTGTAAATTTGGAACTTCAAATAAACAAGAGTTATCGATGCTACGGACAGCTTGAACTAAATGTGCTGACAATGGAGAATTAGGTATATACTACAATCAAATATCAATACAAAATAAAAAGACTAGCATAAAATTTTCGTTTAAATATTTACTTGAACATTAAGATTCGCACGAACAGTGGGTCGTCTTACCGATCTTGACATGTTTTTTTTTTCTAGAAACGAATAAAAGAAATAATATTAATTTAATAATTCTACTATAAACGAATGTCTTCTTTTTAATGAAAAAAAAACAATTTCTCTCGATTCGACAACTCATATTAGTCGATAAAACATGGTCCAATATCTATAAGATTGATCTTTCGATAAAGATGATCCATTAGACTCCTATTTGAAGCGTGTGTCTCAGATGCGATTAAAGTTGAAATGGATTAGTTCTATGCTCTTATTTTCTCTCTTTCACTCTCTTATGATTTAATTACTCCTACGAACAAGATAAATAATGCCATGGATTTTGAACTTATGGAATAATTGTACTTGAAAGTTATTTGACTGATAACGGAAACATTCCGTTTTCCAATTGCGCACTTGCATATTATTGTGTTAATTTTCCATCCGAAAAAGAAAACAAAATTCCATTTAGTTTTAACCAATAAAACACATGAGGCGATAATCGCCTCTTCAAATTCTTCATTTTTACACAGATAAGTCTTGCCCTATATCAGTCCATCCGTTTTTCATTGAATTCTATTCATCCTCTTTGAAGAAAATAAAAATATGTTTACAAGACGTCTATATGAACACATCTTCTCATAATGCAATGATATCCCTTGGCGAGTGTAATTTGAAGCAATCCGTTAAAGGTATGAATGATTATGAAACGATTTTAAACTGTTCTAGTTCGTGTCATACAGCGCGAAGAAGCTAATTATATTAGTGAAACAAATTATACCTTCTCGTCGGGATTCATTCAACAGAATATTCAACAGCTAAACACATGTTTCTCAATGCTAATCCATGTTATTGGCTAAAAGCAAGATTTCTTTTCTTCGTTTCATTTGTACTTCTATCTAAGATTCTATTCTCCTTTCAATGACAGGTATTCCCACAGTATTCTCTTAAAGAGTTTTTCATTGACATTTTCTTTCCAATTAAATTTAGTTACTTTTTATTCTTCTACCATCATTTCAGATAGAATTAAATCCACTTTCAATCATCTTTCAATGAAATCGAATCAATTCATTCAAGTGTGTCTGCTTTTTTTATGGAGTTCATTGCCAACAGAAGGCTTACCAACTGCTGGTGATGATACTCATTTTTATTTAAATCAAACCAAGATGATAACAAAAGAAGCACATCAACAATGTCAACCCCGAATGACATATGAACAAATCAAATCTATATTAGAACAACACCCCTGTGTCTTTATTGAGGATGGATCCGACAATAATAATAATAATTATCGACGAGTCAAGCGTTGGGGTGGTACTGAAAATAAAATCAATGCACTCAATGGCATCATCAACGACCATCGTACAATGATTAATTTTTTATTGAATACTTCCATCAATGCCACATTTATGAAAGATTCTATTCGTGATCACCACGAAAATACAGGTCCAATATTACGAAGTTGGCGTGACATTATTGATTTGATTTGTATGATTATTATTATTGGTGCTTTCTTATATGTCCTGATATTTCGTTGTGGTTTCGGTCCCTGCAATCGTTGTCTCATTCTCTTATCCAAGCATTTCATTCCACGTGTTCAAGAAAGAAAACAAGTAGAAGAACAATTACAAGAACAAATAAGAAAAGTATTACAACAATTACAACAACAACAGCAACAAGTTCAAAAGCAAGAAAAATTGAAAACACATTCATTACGTCGCAAAAACATAACCTTTCCTTCAACACCATCCGTAATTAGTGATATTGCACAATGCAATAATGGATATATGTCAGAATGAGAGCAATACATGAACCCGTTCATTTAGTTTTTTCATTTCATTAGAATTTATTATTTTATTTTATTGTATTTCAATATTCTTTGCATGTCTTCATACACTTCAATAAATCATCTGTTTCATTCAACCTTTACTTCTTTGAACATCTTTTTCGATCGTTGAAATAGTTTCCATTGTGTGAAAAATTCACCTTTTCAAGTAATCTTTTTCTTTTTAGATAATCACACAAAATAAACTTATCGCGATTTCTCCACTAGAGCAACGAATAAAAGACAATTATATTTGTAAGCCAGATTTGAACCATGAAATGTTATTTTATCTACAAAGAAACATCATACGAGCATAGATACCAATAGATACCTGCGTCCTAAAGCTATTATGTTAAATAAACTTCATGCGAGTCCCTTCCCAATGATAGAAATTCTTATCACATTTAGTAGTTGGAGCGTTTTCATGTCATCGTTCGGTTTCTATTCTTTTATTTAATTCAATTGTAAATTACACAATAAAAATAAATAAATAAAACAAATAGAAACGATCGAAAAACTATTCACAATAGATCGCATCAATACGTTCATGTTTGGATGGATATGATTTAAGAAATTCTAGATTAGATTTAAAAGTATATCTAAAAAAATACGCACAGGACAATTTTCGATTAGTCAATCGTCGTAATCAGCATAGTAAATTCAATGGCAACAGTGTCCCATATTGTTATATTTCGAGATACCGACACTTCTAAACAGTATGGTACTTCTTCAGTCGTGCATGATCGCTTTGCTTATTTGAGATTGGGCTCATGTTTAATATGGTTCACCATTTCCGTTTGAAACATTTGATACACATCAATAGCTTCCTAAAATATTATAATAATAGAAAATCAGCGATAAAAATCGTACCTTTATGGTTCAGTAGCTACTATTAAAGCTTTAATTTCAGTATAATTATAATTTGTTGTGTTAAATAAAACACACGTCGATTCGGTTAAACAACATATCTATCCGAAATTCATGAAGAATTATCTAATGATAAATCGATCATTCGTTCATTGAATACATTGTCAAATTGTAAACCATTTAAATTGAGATGTATCAGATTGCTTTTCGTCGATTGGTCGTTCAGTAGATACATTGATGAAAATAAACTTTAAAATAGTCAAACATCCTATTTTCTTCTGACAATTTATTTTTGTCGTTTGATCTTCATTCGATGTTTATAATCAATCGATGCCATTCGATTTGTTCCCGAATGTGAATGTTTCAACTGTCTACGGCGTGATATTTCAAATTACGCAGATCTAATTGGGCACGTCTTTAGGACATTTTACGAGAAAAATGATAAGCTTGGAATTTTCTGGAAAATGTAATGATATCAATTGCGTTCTCACATTGAAGCACGTATCCTCGCGTGTTAATCTATTCAAATTGTGATCCGTCCGCGCAAAAAAAAATATGGAATGCCGTAGAATAGTTGGCACCCCTGCTCATTTAAGCATATCTTCACGTCATAGAGATGAGTAATGCATTACAACGTTCTCTCCCTCTCTCTCTCTCTCTTCGTCCTATATAAACACGACTTTTTTTTGCTTTCGAGCTTCATTTCAGTTCAAACAATATAACACGTAAGTGCCACTGTATTCTGTTTCTTGTCCACTTTATTGTCTCCATACAAAACTGTTCGTGATCAAGTCCGCATAATAATCCAATTACACACGATTCGGAGAAGAAAATCAATGACTTGATAAGATAAGTTGATAAATAACAGAACACTTTCTTATTCTAATTACCGTATCATTTCTATTTTAGTATGAAACTAACTCTCGTACAATGTAAATCGGTTATTCAACAGCGATCGATGGTTTTTAGAAATCAATTTCTTACAGGTATGTTTCTGTTTTAGTTAGGACTTATCTCTCAGATTTTAATCCCATGAGTTCAAAAATCAATCTTTTATCTCTTTCGGGATGTGCAATTCTTTAAAATAAAATCAAAAATATATTTCAGTGAAGGAAGTCTTAGACTCCATCATTTTTGTCTTTCATTCTTTGTAATCGCTGCGTTGGTTTTAAAAAATCAATGTGCCTTGCGGAAGGTGTAGCCCAGTGGCGCAGACGTTCTTCCGGGCCGGTGAGCGATTACTCTCTTCTCTGCATTTTCCCCTGGGGATGAGAATTTTATCGAATAAATATGTCATCATCATGATCAATGACGATCAATTGATAGAATAAGTTAGTTCTGTGCACGGTCTCTGTGGCTGTCTGTAGTGGCTATCCCACTAGACAGAACAGGATCAAGGCTGTAGAGGTTCAGCTCTTTCAACTGTTTCAGGATGGAAGAACAATGGGAAGCGTTTCCCAAACACAAAAAAAAAATCAAAACTAGTTAAGATTTAGATTAAGTTTTCAATTATCTGTTTGTATTTTTCTCAGTGTTACTATGTTGTCATTGTATTCTTTTTATATGAGCACTCATGAACTAAGTGAAAGGTTATCGTTCACGAGCTACGATAGTTCATTGTCTCAACCAGTTACCATATGAGTTCAAGTTTTCGTTCAACGGAAGTTGCAGTCGTTGCAATAGTTACTGTGTGTCATATGTTACAGGAGTTGTTGTCGTTCAACAATTACAAGACTCGTCGTATTTTGGCGTTGTTAGACTATGTTTTCGTGATCACATACAAGAGATCTTCGAGTTCAGTAATTTCGTAGACGCCACGTGAACGTTTGATTATGCGTTGTTTGCGTACCCAATTGTCGAGATAGAAAAATATTTCTATTTTCTTTTTCAGTTCTTTTCAATTGAGCCTCACCGATTTCATCTGAACTTGTCCACCATGAACTGCTGAACGGAGTGGATCACCGATGTCCAATGGTTTGATTGTTGAAATATAACTATCACTGAAACTTACAAGCTTGAACTACGCGGTGTTTGTTTTATAATTGTTTCTTTTTGTTGTTTCACGCTGTTTTCGTTTAAATATATACTTCGTTTTAAATTTAATTTTTAATATATTTAAATGGAAAGAAAAAAAAGAAGAGTCTCATCTTTTAGCCGAATAAAAGCATAAGAGAAAATAGCGGAGTGATCAGGAAATGGTTTTGTTTGTCATATTCGGTTCGTCTCGCCTCAATCTATTCGATGTCTTCCTTTTGTTAGATCACTCAATTTCAGAAAATGTCATTTGAACAACTGAACAAAAGTTTCAAAATTCCGAAAATCAAACGTGATACACCCACACCACCAGTCAACCATCCTGAAATAACGATCACTCAGTCAGATATCGTTCGGGTTCTCTTCAAACTTACCATTCTGTTCGTGGGGGACTCTTCGATTCGAACATTATTCCGTGATTTCATTCAAATAATAACAAGTGGTCGTTTCCTAGAATATGCAGAGGTAAAACGGCAACATGGTGAATACAAGGAAGTTGAAGGTACTATTATGCGCTGAAATATAAATAGGAGAAGCTGTCATTTTTAATTTTCAGGTGAGGAGCGCTTGAAGAAAGGTGGTAAACGAGGTTCTGATACATACAAAGACATTCGTGAATACGTGTGTGCATCTTCATCGATCAGACTCATTTACATCCACCTGCCAACTGTTCATGGAGAGTCTGCGATGGAAAATATTGATTATTTACAAAGAATCACTGCTTGCACTGAGGTTCATGCATGTATCTTTTCGTCATACCACAGCGATTTAAATTTGTAAGTGATTTGAAGATTATTCCATTGAAAACACAACTTGTCTTTTTCTATAGTGCTAAGCTAGCCAATATGCAGTCATCATTTGGCTATACTCTAGCAAATTATAATGATAGCTTGAATAATATGTGTGGTCGTCTCGTTGAGCTGTGCAAAATTAAGAAAGGTCTTCATCAACAACTCATTTGGATGAGCCCTTACCCACCGAACTCACCCTTAAGCGATGAACAACAAGGTCAATTAAATGACATTATTCGTGACACTAATCGAATTGTCAATGGACACGAATTCCGCACATTTGATCGTAACTTCTACTGGGATAAGACTCACGATGAGCTTTTACTGCCTGGTACGAATTATTTCTCCGCAAAAGGTAAATTTGATATCTTTTTTTCGACTATGTATATATATTTACAGTAACCTCTTGTTCAATCTTTTCACTAGGCGTACGTCTAATGACACAGCTACTGACCGAAATCATCGGGAAGAAATGGAACCGACCACTTAAAACGAGACCGATAAATAACTTGCCACCAACACCACCACAAACCTCAGTGCAACAGTCAAAAAAGTGTGAACCTGTTTCCAAAAATCTGAAATGGCCAAACTCAACATCCTCAAGGAATCGTTATAATCCCATAAAACGTTCGAATAAATGACCTTTGTATTATTTAAAAAAAATAAAATAAAATAGTTTCAGTCTTCATAAAAGTCTATTACTTATTCTATCATCCTATCTTTTGTAGATCTTATTGTCATTAATAAACAACTGCTCATCACCTGTAAAAAGAACAATGGCTCAATCAATACTATGTCCTCTATGTCATCAGCCAATTCACGAGCATGCAAACGATGGTATTGTTCAATACAGCTGTGGCCATTTAGAACACGAACTATGCTACTTTGCGTATCATCCCCACAATCATCTCTGTACAATTTGTGAAACTTTTTCGAATGAACTATATTTCAAATAAACCGAAATCATTTCTTTTCTGTTTTGTTTCATTCTATGTTTATCTTTCTAGATTTCACCTTCGATTTATCAATACTAACGTCATCTAATATTTTTCAATTATGGCACACTCCATCATCTGTTCAATATGCAATAACACCATTGACACGAACGATCACCAGAGANGAATGCAAATTAATGTCATGGTTATTATTTTTTGGATAGGTTCAATGTAAATCGAATGACATACTTTTAATCCGCTTTTCTGTTTCTCTTCATAATAAAATATTGTTCATTGAATAAAAGAATAAATAAATACCTCGATTTGTTTTCCTGTTCCTGTAGATTTTATTCAACTATATTCATATCTACACATCGTCTTTAAGTCAATCAGTAAGCTACTTTGAAAAAGCCACACGTCACACTCTTTCCTATTGTTGCCTAGTGTCTTCATCGAATCGTAAATATGAAAAAAAAATGTTACGCAATGAACAACTTCGTATCTTACCTGTGTTTACACCAATCAATCAACATAAAGTATATTTGATCAATCGATGGACAAACATTGATCGATTGCATGAGCTGATCCATTTGGCTCAAAAAACGAAGTACTTTAGTGTTGACACAGAATCCGATTGGCGCACAAACAGGGCAGCATTAATACAATTCGAATTCATTCACGAAGAAGTATCTACGGTCATATTGATCGAATTCTGTCATTTACCAGTGCAACGAGAATCTTTAAAATTTTGGCTCATTCACTCCATATTTAAATTCATTTTCCAAACAGGAAAAACAATGTATTCATGGGGTGATGGTATTGAAGAATTATCAAAATTCACGGACTATGATCTGTTCACTATCGCTACGCTACGTCAACCGGAGATAGTTGACCTACAGAATGACTTTAAAGATTGGCATCATGATCAATATCAATTTTACGAGACAGGTCACAACAAATGGGGATTGCAACATGCTATTGCTGATCAATTCGGACAATTCCTTGACAAAACAGAAACTTTGAATCGATGGAGTCGAGGTCTTGATCAGCCAAGGAATTATACAGATGATAAGAAAATTCAACGGATGATCGAATATGCGACGAATGACTGCCTAGCTGTCACAAAAATAGCACAGCACATAGGCAAGAAAATTGTAAGTTCAAGATTAAGGTCAGTGATATCAAAATTAATAACATCTTTTTGTCTTAATTCTAGTTTGATTCATAATCAGCAATATCAAATCGATTCATACTATTTTTTTTTGTTTTTTGTCTTATATGTTTTAGTCTTTTTTATCGATTTTTTTTCGAAATGCTCACGTTGTCATAATTTCGTCTGATATGTTTATTTCTCTATTTCTAGATTTCTAAAATGGATACTCCTTCAGCATCATCAGAAATTATCGACGTTGAACTCGACAACGAACAATCTGAATATAATCGAAGAATTTTACGAAAAAGCAATATATTTATGCCCAATCGATACTATGCTAGAATGGTTAAAACTGGACTGATCAATCGATTTGTCCAGTTAATTGTCGAAGTTGACACAGAAGAGAAACAATTTCTCTCAAATTTGTATGGGGAAAAACGCCGTCACGAAGAAAATGCCGATGACAACGACAATGACAATGCCAAGCATATTAAATGTCATCGAAATGAAACAACAACTACTGATTCTCAACCAGTCATCGTGGACAACGATCACTCGGAATCAGGTCACACGCACAAGCAATGAATTAATGGAATTAGTACTCGAGGAACTTTCAAAAATGTAAGTATAATTCAATTATGTCTTCTTTCTTATGATTTCTTATATCAGTGATTGTCGTCTGTTTTTAGATCACAATCATGCACGTCTACCAAAATTATATGCGCTCATTTCATACAGTTTGACTTTAGTTCTTTTTTTCCATTATTTTTTGTGTATTTATGCTGATAGTGTCAATATAAAAGCATTAAAGACTATAGGAGCTAATATTTATTGAATAATTCGATGAATGCAACATTCGTTGCAGAATTCAATTCATTTGTTCGTTATTACTGCAGTAGTGGTCTATGTAATTTATTTTCATTATGTCGTAAGGACGTCTTGCCATGTCACAGTTGCTTATCCATTGTTTCGAATTTTTTGCTTCCTCGTTTCAAAGAAGAATTGCAGTAGCAACAACTACAAATCATATTTCAAAATTTATCTTTCATTTTAGATACATATTCATTATAATTGAATTATAATGAATCAGGATCTTAATTTTCCTAATTTTGATCTTAATGCAGACGCGTTATTCACTTCTGATGAAGATGACAACGATTATTTAATGGACACCCAATATTCTACACCGATGGCAAAAGAAAATCGTTCTAATGCGACACAAACTGTAACAGCAGCAGCAGCAGCAGCAGCAACAATGACAAATGAATTTCAAACAAGTGCGCCACCATGGACACCGCTACGACCACCAGTAACAACATCGGAAAGGAGAGAAGCATCAGTAAAAAAGGAAGTTCAAATCATTGATTTAACATCACCTAAACAATCACCGGTCGATCATGCTCATACAAATTACATACGACGTACACGTCTTGTTTACAATCAGCAACGTCTATCAATTTTACCAACGTTTCCAACTATCCATAATAGTGCTAACAGTGATGATGCCGATTTTTTATTGGCAAATGTATCTCGTATTCAACTTTCATCTATAGAATTGGCACGTCGTCAACCAGGTCGATATCATTGTCCATTTACTATTACAGATCCAAATGCATCAGCAACATCAATCATAGTGAAATACTATAACACATTTTTTACATCTGAACTCGAACGTTTCAGAGTTGATTTATCAATATTAGATCATAATTATGCTCGCTTAAAGCATGCTCTTGAACTATTTCGTGCTGCACACATTCGAATAACTAATCTTGACAAAAATTTAGAACATACATTACATTTAAATGATAATGAATTACCACAATTGTTAGAATTCTATCTACAAATGGACATTGATCTTTTCTATATGAAAACATGTTCATTTCGGGATGCAGAGCCAAGATCCGAAACAGAAGGACTATTTTGTGCAACGATGCCTGAATGTTGTTATACGATGACACCATGTGGACATTGTAGATTATGTCGAGCACCAGTTGAATTAAAATATCGTCAACAGCCACCAGTATTATTTAATCGCTACGAAAAGTACCGTTTTGTTAATGGCTATGAATCTATATTAAATTGTCCAGTGAAATGTGACACAGAAAATATTATTTATACTTTAACATGTTTATGTGGTCAATACGATTTTGTTAGTGAAACATCGTATACATTACTTAAACGTCTTGAAGGGCATCGTCAAATTGCTAACAATCTTATATGTAAGTCATTAGTTGGTAGAAAAAACTTTGAACGTCTTCAATCTAATAAATACCTGGTATCGTCGAATAAAGATTTTATGTTATTGTACCAGCATGCAGCACACTGTTCGGCAACACTACAGATGTTTTTAGATCACAATCAACATTATTGGCGATTCGTACCAATGACCATCGATGAAGCTAATCGAGAAAATGCTCACCGTCAAGCTGGTCGGACAACAACAACGACGTCAAATGTTAATCATGACAGAAATACTCGACGATATCTCAGTAATGTTCCAAAGGCACCAGCCGGTTATAAATTTTCAAAGCGTCAAATAGAAAAACAAGCAAAATTTTTCAATGATTACACTGAATTTGCACCAATCAATGATCAACTGGATCTTTATAATGCAACAATTATTGCTGCCTTACCCCTGGATACATCCAATTTATTTCGTAAAATGGTTCATTCATTATTTGTTACACATGCGGAAACAAAATTAAATACATTGGGTCATATTTTCCAGTCAAATAGCTATGAGAATCTTGCACATGGTGTTTGGTGCGCAAATCTAGTACGTCGTCCGGTTTCACATACGATCCAACAACGGTGAAAACACATAAACATTTCGTAAAACTCATTTGCATGTATTCAATCATATATCTTCTTCACATTTATTTGCATGTTTGTCCGATTTATCTTTTATTTAGTCAAAATAAATTCATTAAAATATATTCTATGATTTCAGATATAAATATCGAAAACAAAACAATTTAAAAATGATTTTCACTGGCCATCGTAAAAAACGAAGCTTATAACAAACGAATTCATACTCATATGGTTGCTCTTTTTGTCGATCTAAATATATATTACAAGCAATAGCCAATGCTCATCGCAAAATGTTGAATTACTTGTTGAATAATTTTATCAATGCAACATTTGTGGAAGATTCTATTCGGAATTATCATTCAGAAACGGATCTCGCTATCAAGACTTACTGTAATCTGGATGATTTGTTTTAATTTTTTGTATGCATGGGATTTCTTCTTTCGAAATATTTAATTCCTTGTGTCTACGAACAACATCAACTCCAACAACAATTAAAAGAGCTACAAGAAAAAATTCAATCGATTCCTTTGACATAAACAAGTGTTCGCAAAGACTTTTGATAGAACTAAAACTTTTTGCGTGGCTTCTTTTTTTTTCATTTAATCAACTGATCACTCTTTTCATATAATAATACATCTAATACTCGGATTTCTCTTTTTATTCTAGATACATTTAAGTCTATATAACACGAAACCTTATCCTATGTTTCCATTGGACGAACAATACTATTCATATATAGACTATTACCAATCAAAACAAAAGCAGCAAGAAGCTTTGAATCTATTGGGATTAAATCCATTTCAGCCCTTGAAACCCTACAAGATATATCCGATTCATCGTTTAACATGCATAAATCAAATAAGAATCCTCATCCCAGAAACTGAAAAAACGATGAACTATTCAATCGATACAGAAAGAAATTCTAACGGAGATAAAGTTGCTTTGATTAAAGTGGAACTAATACAGGTCGAACAATCGGAATCTATTATCATATTATTTGAACTGCTGCGTCTGCCAAGACAAAATACACAATTATTCGCAATGATACAAATGTTATTCAAGACTGTTTTTCATCCATCGAAAAGGATCTTCGTTTGGGCAAAGGATAACAAAAAAGACCTTCAGGCACTTATTCATTTGAAATGTCTATCCGAAGTAACATTTGAGACGACGAATATCGTTGAATTACAACAACCATTTAAGCAATGGTACAATGAAACATTTAAACATAGTGAAACTTGTTATGTTCCATCATCTTTCAAGTATGATACGTTTTTTTGCATTTGCTCCTATCGTCCATATAAAGCTCTGAATGATCAATGGTCTATTGATAAAGCGATTAATCATGTTTTTAAAGAATTTATTGGTACATCAATTGAAAATGCATTGAATCATGTAAAAGATATGAACTATTCTGCACATCATTGTTTAGCAATCACCAAATTATCGTTGGCCATTGAACTGAACTGGACATTGGAACAATTATATCAATTCAACAAATTTCATCAAGGTAATGACATCTAAGCTCATATCTAAGATTGGATATTTTATTGATTTACTTTAGAATGACAATAGATCCTATTCAATGAACCCTATGTCATGATCCGATTATAATTTTTGAATTTTTACTCTATTGTGTCAAAGTTATTTTTTCTTTTAGATAAAATAAATTTTTTAATTAAAGATTTTCTTTCATCGAAGATTAATGAGTGATCCACATCGAAATGTAAGTGTCACTTTTGACAAATCACTCTTGAGAAAAGCATGTCTATTGTAGATCGAAAGAAATATTGATCGCTTCGATGACGTATTCCATCAATTTGGAGATGATATGGATGAAGAGAAAGATACCAATATTGATTTTGATAGGCCTTATGTGACAATGGGCGAAGACAATGAGGATGATAAGATTTTAATTGATTTAACGGTCGCAGAAGAAGAAGAACATTTGTCTCAAAGAGTAAGTCAGCTATCTGCTTCCGATAAAGAACAACAAGCTGAAGTGAAAAAACGGCCCTCGTTAACACCAACGACAACAACAGAACCACCGATAATTAAAAAACTGAAGACAGACGAAGAAGAACAATCAAGTCATCTGATACCAAACTATTTATCAAGTAATAACCGCGCATTTGATCAGATGATTCATCCTTTACTTCAAAAGACGGGTCGTTCGATTAATATTGAATGTTTACGACAGATTGCTCTACTCATTCATCAACTTGAATGTACCGATCTAGATCGATCACTATGGACAACATATTTACGCGCTGGTACAGGTACATTAAAAACACAAACAGCAACAACACTCCAATGGTGGCCTTCAGCTGTCAAATCAAAAATGATTGCTCATGGTCAAACAACTGCTTCTGATCCGAATGATATCGATCAGGATTCCTGTGTCAACTACACTCAAAGAGTGTTGGAAAAATTCCGAAATCGAACAGCCCATTATCAAGCTCAATTAAAAGAAAGAAAACAACGCCTAAATCATTGTTGGACGTATGAAATCGAAGACGCTATTATAAAATTCGTTCAACAATATATCAACGCTCTGTATAGAGTACCAACGGAAGGACAAATTGCTACCGTTGAATATGATTATAATGACCGATTGATTCAATCGGAATATTCTCAACAAAATCCTAATGAATATCAAAAACAAGTATTTGAAGATCTCACTGAAGCTAAACGTGAGAAAGAAATAGCTAGATTTGATGTTGCTATATTGAAACAACGTATTGCTCATAATCATTTACCAAAGTCATTTGATACACTTCGAATACCTACACCAATCACCTTGGATACAATTACTGATCGAAATATTCGGCAAAACTTAACGGATCGCTGTGAAAAAATTCTACAACGAACCAAAGCTGATATGATGCTCATTTATATTGCCACAGCCGAAGCAAAAATGAAGGAAAGTCAAATGAAATTAGATAGAGCTATGGCTAAAATGAAAGAAAATCAACATTCTGCTCCAGCACAGAAACGGCTAACTCAAACGATGATGAATATTCTAGAACGACGTTTTAAGAATATGAACGAACGACTTCTATGTCTTTACAAATTGAAATTACGTTTTTTCGCCAAAGCTCCGACGGTCAAGAATTAGATTGGATCGATCGTCGGAGCATTCTCGTTATCCAAAAATCAAATATAACCTGTTCACCAGCAATCATTCAGGATGCGACACATCATTTATCAGCGGAACAACTCATGTTTCTCAATCGTGGACCTGCTTATGTTCCACCATGTCAAATACATATTTTATCAAAATCATCTTTAACTTTAGCTCAAATTATTACCAAACAAATGGCACCACTTCGGCGAGAACTCACAAAACTGTTCACGAAATACCCAGTCGATCTTGCTCGACGAATGAATTTTGAAAAAGAAATTCAACAATTATTTAATGAATCATTTCTTCGATCTATGCCACCTGTGCTTGAAGAGCGTGTACTCTATGAAAAACAACTCATTCAATCAATTCGATATCGATTGAAAAAAGATCAACTTATTCTACGACGAACTGCAGATGATATGAATACATATTATGTTGGCCGATTCGATGAATTCAATCAAAAAGTAAATGAACATATGCAAAATTCAACTTGTTATGAGATCACAGCACAAAAACAATTAAATGAAATTATAAAATCGATTGATGCTCAATTAGATCTGTTATTCCAAAGAAAATTAATTAATAAAGATTACTTAACTAAATTGAGTATCGGGCACAAATCAAAAGTGAATCTTCCATCTCTTTATTTCTTACCAGAGACAAACGAAGATGTTTCTATGTCAGTTCAACCAAGATTATCTTCATATTATCATTGTCCAATATATGTTCTAGTTACGTTCCTTGATCGAGTTCTTCGACCACTATTTGATAGTTTTTCTCGATCCACTACATTTCTCAATGGTGGGGATTTTATGCAAAAACTTCAACATTATTCTTCACAACCAACTCTTTTCCTACCAAAAACATACCTAGCAACGTTTGAAATTCATGATTTACATACGAACGTCTCGCATTCAACTCTTCTCGATGCATTATATGCATGCTTAGCCAATCCGCTTATCATTGGTCGGCACGAAAGATTATCGAATGATGCTATTGCAGAATTAACAGCTTTGGTCTTAAAAAATAATGTCTTTTCTTACGATGGAAATATCTATCGATTTATCAAAGGATGTACATTCAGTTTACCATTCACTGAATTATTAGTTAATATATATTTGCATAACTGGCAAATACCTTTGGTTAGAAAAGTTCGTATCAAAGATGCATTCTATGGTCGCTATAATAACAAAGGTTTTTTGACATGGAACGGATCCATGGATGAATTACAACAACTATTCGATGAGCTTGAACAATCCTTAGGTTCCGATCTTCAAATGACAACATTTATTGGTAGTAATGTTCATTTTCTTAACGCTTCCATTGAAAATCGAAACGGTCGTTTATGTACTAGTGTTTATCACGATTCCATAAGTCAACCATTTTTATTACCTTATGCACACGATCATCCACGATTAGTTCATCGACGATGGTTTCGATATGCTCTTATGCGTGCTGGTCAATATTGTAGTTTATTTGAAGATTTCGAAGAAGAACGATTATATCTAGAAGCAACATTTCTTGCCAATGGATACTCACTAGATTTTGTTGAATATCATCTACGGCAATTCTTTTTACAACTGAATTATAGTTCACAACAACAAATGAATCTCAATGGATTCACATATATTTCACTTCGTCGTGATCTATTCCGTTACATCGAACAACAGAGACGTGAACTCAACGAGAAACAACAACCATTGATTCAATTACACTATCTATTCGATTGGGGTACAAGATGTGAGTTCAATCAGAAGTTTCATGAACTTTGGTCTACAATTCTCAATCAAGATCCAGAATTTAAAAAACATGGATTAAAAATTAAACTTAATACAAAACATTGCTATTCATCGAATTCTCTATTTAATTAGATATTTTTCGTGATTGATTGTTAGACATTTATTTCGAGCAAATTGTATCATCTTAATCTTCTTCTGCTTTTTCCTCATTTTCTTATTAGAATACTGCTACTATTTTTATCTTCTAGATATTTTCGAATAACCTAAGAATGCAGCAACACTCTCATGTGTATCTTCTTTGGTTTGGCTGTTTGTCATTCATTAATACTGATGTGCTCGGATGCAATGAGACTACAGAACATCAATATGAGAAAATTATTTTAAAATTAGAACAATGTTTACTTAACATATATGTCCTATTCGTGACAATGTGCATTGGTATAATTTCATTGCTTTTTATCTTGTTCTATCGAAGTTTTCCAGTGACAAAGGCAAATTCATTCATGAAAACAAACACCAATAAAAATTTCAATGATTTACCACAATTGAAACCGATCAAACCTTGTATTTTATCTTATATTCATCGATCACAAGCACAATTCGTCTTGGATGAACTTATTAGTTATGCTGAAAAAACTAAATTATTTACGATTGTTCCAAAAATGGGTTCATCCCATTCAAATTATATGCTTATGCATGTGGAACTAGTTCAAGACTCTCATACAATCGTTGCTCTGATTGAATATTTTGATGAAACAGACAATAATTCATCCTATTACTATGAACTTCGGAAATTCTTTGCAATTCTATTTAATTCATCAAAAACAATTCAAACATGGGGTCATTTTATTGATCAATTGGTGCCATATATACGCCATGGCCTATTTACAGGCAGTGACCTAACTCAGGTTCAATCAATTAATGTTCAAACACAATTTAAACAATGGTATAACACGATATTTCGTCATCATATAAAATGTCATCAATATCGTAAATATGATGATAGCGATGGTTCATTATGTTCATGTGCTCATCGTCCCTATAAATCGTCTTCATGTCAATGGTCAATATCAAAAGCTATTGCTTATACGTTTGATGAACGTTATGATTACTATACATTGAATGTTGGCAAGTGTTTAGCTATTACTAAACTAGGACATGTAGTGAACGAGAACTGGACGAATCGAAAATTAATCAATTACAAACAGAAGCTACATATCAACGAGAAGAATATATTATAACAGTACAATGGATAAACACTATGATGTCAAATAGTCTTCTTCTTGTTTTTTGGTTCTTTTTTCTATATACATCTCTACAACAGTGTAGTATCGATTTTTCTTTTTTTTTATTATGATTTTCAAAAAAGTCAATCGATTCTTAATTATATTCAATGTTTCTCTTGTAGATTGAAAACTATATTTACTGAAAGTTTATTCGTCAGTAAGTAAAGATGAATCTAAATTCAATACTCACACTCATCAATATGTTTCTCATTTTTCAGAAACAATAAAACTTAATCATTACCATATGAAATAAATCACAATCATAATGGTCTTCTTTTTCTTTTTTCTCTTCTTTTAGATAACTACTACACAAGAAAATATGGCTAATCGACTACTCATCGACTCATCTAGTGATGATGAACTTCTGATAGGAATCGAACTAGAAAATAATAAATTAGCTAGAAGTGCGGCTAGTACTATTCGAGAAGAATATCAACCTCGAACGCTTAGAATACATAATATGGCTCGTTTATCTATTCTACCAAGCTACCCACCTTCCATCTTGTCATCAGTGTCATCGCTGTCGCCAACAACACCGAGAGTGATCAACTTACTCTTATCCAATGTGCCAAGTAACATGTTCACTGAATCAAATCAAATCGATCATTGAATTTTTCTTTCTTGTCATAGTCGATTCACTAACAGAAGAACAGTATGGTCGCCTTCGCTATCATGCATTTCCTCAACTATTCAAACTTGAAATGAATATTGGCGTGAACCTTAATCGAGAAACAGCTGAAGTCAATTCATATAACTCATTCTTATTATGTTTCTATCAAAACCTCTATGTCAAAACTAAACATCGATTGAAAGTCGATATTCCAATTATCGATTTCAATTTAACACGACTTCTTTATTGCATTGACAAAGTTGTTACACAACATAGTCCGCAACAACGTATGCTCGATATCGATGAATTAACATTAGCCTTAGAATTTTACTTACAAATCGATGGTAAGACTAGTTCCATTGAGTGATAAGGAGATGAGATGTCCGATAATTATTATTCTTCTCTACCCTAGTTGACATGTTCTTTCTCAAAACATGCTCATTCAATGGTGTTCAACCACGAATGTTCAACAATGATTTCCAGGAAGGTCTCTTCTGTATCGATACACCAGAACCACGATTCGCCATTACTCCATGTAATAAACAAGAATGTCTCTGTTGTCATTCACGACGTCCACGTCGTTACTCAACTTATCCAATACAAACATCTGCCATTCAATTTTCAACTCCACATATTCATCGATTTGTCAATCAATATGAAACAATCCTAAATTGTCCAGCAGTATAGTATGCACGTTTTTCCTATTCTAATCTAATCCATATCTTTCATTACCAGACTTGTGAAACAAACAATTGTATCTATGTTTTAACTTGCGTTTGTAATCAATTCGATTTTATTGGTGAATCAATATTGCCATTCGCTGAAACATTCACAAGTCAGTTTATTCTCATCCCTCTTTTATCTAGACATACTCTCGTGTTTAGTCCATCAAGAAGAAGGTAATCGAATCATTCGAGAATTTTTGATTGGTACTCATGATGTCAATCCTATTACGGATGGTCTGAAATCTGATAAGTAATTATTAATTTCTTTCTCTTCCTATCTGAAGATAAACAGCCATATGTACTCGTTTTATTCTTAATAGAAAAAAAGCCAATGATAACAAATGGCTGTATCAACATTTAACACATTGTTCATGTGCTTTACAACTTTTCTTAGATTACAATCCCGATTACTGGTGTTTCGTACCAATGAAACTTCAAGAAGTGAATATAGCCAATCGTAATTCTCATCGAGCAAATGAAACATACAAATCCATCGTATCCCCATCATGGACTCGTACTGACGAACAGGTTCGCTCATTGATGGAAAACATACCAAAACCACCAACTGGCTTCGATTTTACCATTTATCAATGTCAGGAACAAGTACACTTTTTTAAATGGGCTCAAGATTGTATCACACCAACGGATAATGTCGATGTATACAATGCAGACATTGTCGCTATCTGTATGTAACCACCGTGTGTTCTCTTTTCCTATCGATTCTTTTACTATTTAGTACCAAGCGATTCATCTGAACTCTTTCGAAAATTGATTGAATCACTCTTCATCACACATGCCGAATGTAAACTCAACGAAATGGGTCACCTTGTCAATAGAAATGACAACCAAAATCACGTTCTACACGAGTTATGGTGTGCTCATCTTCCTCATCGTTGTTTAACATGATTATTATTCTCGAACACTTATTTTTTACACACTAAGCTTTTCTTTCTTCTTCATTTAAGATTATCTTCCTATTTTAGATCATATTCTAAGATAAGGAACGAAAAATGCATCGCTCAAAACAAATAGATTTTTGTCGAGATCTCTGGCCATCGGATAATCAAGATAATAGCTTGAGACAATCATCGATGATCGATCATCTACAACCGCTCATACCTTCAAATCCTATCACAAACCGTCTCTCTCTTTTACCAGCCTATCCAACATATGATCGGTTTGGACCCATCAATCGAGATCATTTACTTCTGGCTAATATTCCTTGTCGAGAGTTATCCCTTGAACAACAACGACGTCGTAGTCATCCTGCATTTCATCAACCATTTACTCTCATTGATCAGAGTAGTGATATCAACGTTCGACCATTCTTTGGATATATCTATGATCATTTATATGAGCAATTAACGAGACGCTTTCACGTCGACAATGCTATCCTCGATTTTAACTATGAACGACTTCGTGAATGCATTAATATGATGACACTTGAACGAATTCGATATCATCTTCTTCCTGAGACTATTGTTGGTAGTGAACAATTTCGAATTAATGAATATGCTCTTGCATTAGAATTCTACCTGCAAATCGATGGTAAGAATATCAATTTTCTCAAAATAACATAAATTACTCATTCAATATTTCTCTATCTCTGTATATATGTATCTATTAGATGAACTTTTCTTTATGAAAACATGTTCCTTTCGTAATGCTCAACCATCCATCTACAATCATCATGGTATCTTCTGCATTGATCCACCACAAGCTCATTATGGAATAACACCGTGTCATCATGTTTCTTGTCGATTTTGTTTTCCTATTAAAGATATTATTACTCGTGCTCGACAACAACAACCAGTCATTCAATTTTCTACCGCACAAAGACATCGCTTTGTCAATGGCTATGAAGCTATTCTTAATTGTCCTGTAGTACGTTCTCATTCTCCATTGATAATCAATCATAAACATATACATATCCTTCACGTTCTATCATTTGCAGTCCTGTACAACAAGAACTATCCTCTATGTACTGACATGTCCTTGCGGTGAATTCGATTATATCGGATATACATCAATGTCATTAGGAGAAGAACTCGCAGGTTAATCTCTTCTATTTACGAATAATCATTGATATCTTTCGAATCTATATATTATAGGTCATCGTGAACATGGTAATCGAATTATTCACGAATTTATTCTTGGCTCAGAAAATATTATTCGCTTGCGTAAACAACCTAAATCATCAGCGTAAATAAACATTTATAGATATATTCTACTCACTCACAAAATTATCATATGAATTGCAGAGAATTGATTGCCGATGAAATGCTTCTGTACAAACATTCAGCTCGTTGTTCAGCGGCTCTTCAAATGTTTCTCGATTGCAATCCACAATATGGATGCTTTGTACCTATGCCAAAAATCGAAGCACAAGCACAAGATCTCGCTTCTAGTTTCGACACTGGCAGTAGCTTATTAGGTTCAACGTCAACATTCGTAGCCAATCTTCATACACATCGTGACCAAGAAGCTAGCTTATACATGAAAAATTTACCTTCGATACCATCGGAAAACTATACATTTTCAACAGGTCAACGTGCTCAGCAGTTTCAACTATTCAAAGATAAGCACAATCCTCTTATACCGAATTGTAACCTTGATCTCTATAATGCTGCTATCATTGTCGTTTGTAAGTCACTTTATATATAACAGTTCTTATGTTCTGAAAAAAGTTTTAAAAAAAGCCAATTATATCTATCTATGTTTAGTACCAGATAATTGTTCCGATCTTTTCTATCGAATGATCGAAACCTTATTCATTACACATGCACAAACAAAGCTAAACACCCTTGGCCATCTCGATGGCATGGTTGTTGAAAATAACAACAGTAATCTTACAAGTGCACGCATAGTATCTGATCGTCGTGGTGATTGGTATGTAAATATTATTCGTCGTCCAACAATATCACACACGACACAGACAATAACAAGCGATCGGAAGAATCTTCATTTTCAATAACGAATATGATCCATCTTCATTTTTATTCAAATCATATTTCTTCTTCTTTTCTCTTCAAAATTAATTAAACATGAAGTCGTTGTTTGTCTTTTCAATTCTTGTAGATTGTCATTAATTATTATTATTACCATCCATTCAAATGTTAAATGATCACGACGATCTGTCTTCTCATCGAGAAACAATGGATAGTACAAGAGGTCAATTGCAGAATCTTAATCTTTCTACTGCGGAAGCAGACAAAGAAATCTTAAATCAACAACAGCAACAAAAGAAAAAGAAATCTCGTGGTAATCGTAAACTACAAAATTACAAAACAAAACTGAAAATTAAAGGATTAAATACTGAAACAGTAACCAGCTTGATTCATGAATACAAAAATCCATCTCTCAGAGAAGAGGATACAAGAGAGAAAGAATCGCCAGTTCTCGATATCAACATGCAAGACCCTATCGAAATAAATCTGCAGGTACAGCGATCATTCCAGAAGGAGAAAAAATGTCATTCTTTCCTTGTGTTTTTGACCTAAAAAAAAGGAACCAAACGATAGCCATGAAGCTGTTCAAAAAGTGACGATAGTGAAAAGAAAACGAAAACGGCAGACACGACTAACGACGATGGCTACATCGATAAGTCAAATATCCATGGTACAGCCATCGACGAAACGACAACGCTCGACTACGACAACTGTTCATGTCATTCCACCGAAGAATGATATAAATAAATCAAGGTCGTACACGAGATCGAATTATTTGAAAACATCGGATCATGTCTTCAAAACTATGTTATCCTCAGCATTGGAAGGTACTGAAAATATTATTGAATTCATCGATACAACAGAAAAACTACAATATATCCGTGATTATGCTCGATTAGTCGACCATTTATTTTATCTTAAATTAAAACAAGATTTTTGGAATAGTTACTATAAAATGGCTATTACCGCAAGAATATGGTCTTTGACACTGTCAGAAAAAATCATTAAAGAGAATAATTTACAACGAATTAAGTTTGTCACACAAAATAATGTCGAAAAACACCAACGGATAGTCATCGAACAATTAAATGAAGTCGAAAATAAATTGAATGAACACAAAAAATTGGAAATTTGTCGATCCATTACAATCAATAATTTATCAATTCTTATTCCTGCATTTGTACGTAAAGGACAACGTAAATTAGCGTCCGATTTTGAACGACGAAAATCACTCTTACAATCGGATATAAATGATTATCATTTGATACAAGCATTTTACGATTTAAAACCATCTGAAGACCAGGTTTCGATATCGATAGAGAACTTTTACTTTTCAATTAATAATTTCCTTCGTCTTTTTCTTTTTTCAATATTTAGATTATCGCAAGCCAAGTTATATGGCAGGCAACAACCAATAAGCAACAAATTCAAGAATATATAGCCATATTAAAACAACGCATTTATACAAAGGGACTTTCTCCAGCATTTAATATTCTCGATTACTCGATCGCCAAAATAGAGAATATGTTTACAAATCCAACACTACATCCAGATAAACGTGCAACATTATTGTCACAACATCGAAAAATGATTGCTCAATTCAAATATGATCTGATAAAATTAAATATTATGACAGCGGAAGAAATAGTTCGAAATCATACAAATATGATTGCTACTGAAAAGAAGAAATTAGTCGACTCTTCTGATGGACAAAATCCACTATCGAAGTCACTCATCTCCATTTTGAATGCTATCTCAGCACGTCAAACTAATATTAGTAAACGTGCACAATTGATTACTCAACAAAAGCTATCTTTTTTCGACGACGCTCCGATGGTTACAGAAAAAGAGAAGGCTGGTACCACCATCGGAGCAATACTTTGAATACAATCAGCCAAGTGCTTCCATCATCAGCCATCATTGAAGTAGCTTCGTCTTTGTCACCAAGACAATTCAACTTTCTTACCAATGGTCCTAAATATATACCTATTTGTCAAAGCCGTTTTTCACGTTTGCCCATCAATACTCTTATAGAACGAGAACATCAAAAGTTAGTTGAACAATTTACTACAGGTCTCAATGACAATTATATGTCAGCCACTGATCAACGAGCCATTGAATTTTTTGCTGCCAGTAAAAATAGTCTTCGTCAATTACTACTGAAACCATTATCTTCAAAACTACAAACTCGTGCTCGACATGATCACCAAATGACAAAAAGTATTCAATACCTATTAAAAAGACAGAAAATTGTCATACGACGAACAGACAAGAGTAAAGTATTTCATTTGGCAAGTACTGATAGTTATCATGAAAAATCCTTAGCATATATGCAAAAGACAAATGCTTATAGAGAAATAGAAAGTCATATGAATCCATGTCTGAGTCATCTACGTCAAGTTTTAACATTCATAGATCCACTGTTAAAGAAGAAAGCAATTGATTTTACAATATGGAAGCAACGTATGTATCCCAATATTAAAAAAGTCGAACTAGCTCATCTCTACTTTATACCAAAAGCACATAAAGTAAAATTTTAAAAACATCACTTCATTTCAATGAATTCTATGTTTTCATTGTATTAGATTGGTACACCATTGAGACCCATCATTTCATCGATACACGCACCGGCCACAGGTGTGTCACATTTCTTAGATCAACTTCTACGTCCACTATTCGATCACGCCACAAAACAAACTACATTTATAAATGATATTCATTTTATTCGACGAATGGAATTCTATCAAGATATTGGCTGTCTTTCACCAACAACTAGGTTTGTTACATTTGATGTAACTGATCTCTATACGATGATACCTCGAAATGGAGCTCTACTTGCTCTAGAAAGATTCCTATGTACACATGCCAAAAATGGAAAAATCAATGGTATGACTATTCATACTCTAATGAGAATGGCTCGTCTCGTCCTAGATACGAATTCTTTTGTATTCGAAAATAAATATTATGAACAGATTCGTGGTGGAGCAATGGGATCTCCATTCACTATGACTTTGGCTAACATATATATGTTAGAATGGGAACAACCGCTAATTCAGCATCAAAAGTCTCACAATGAACTGTACGGTCGGTAAGCGATGAAAATCTCATCTCTTTCTCTCTCTTCCTCATTAATTTACACATAGATATATTGATGATGTTTTCATGACAACCAATTTACCTCTCGGTCAGTTAACTACACTATTAGATCGAGCCAATGCTAAAGACGAAAATATCCAAATTAGTCGATCGATTGGATCGACAGTAGAATTTCTTGATGTCTGTATCACGAATGATTATGGACGATTGAAAACTACAGTGTTTCATAAACCAGCAGCAGAACCGTACATTGTACCATTCTCATCAGATCATCCACGTCATATTCATCGTAATAGTGTCAAAAGTGCTCTATTTCGTGCAGTACGTCTTTGTTCGAATGTAGAAGATTTTGATAAAGAACGACTGAATATTGAACTTACCTTACTACTGAATGGTTATCCACCAAAATTTGTTACGTATCATTTCAAAGAATTCTTTCGACAACATCACGCCATGTCAATGATAGAACACCTAGAGGATGATACCTATCGAGAATTTCACAAAAAATTAATTTGTCAACCCACAAGAAAAGAACGAGAGCAACAAGAAAGTATAGTTTCATCGGATCCTAACCACGAAACATGCAAACCAACTGAACATAAACAAGATTGGAATAAAAAACAGATTCGTGTTCATTTCACTTTCGAAAGGGGTCCAATGTTAGATTTCAAACACGAATTATATCGTTTATGGAAGAAATATTATATCTATCGTGGTTCACCAATGAATCATGTTACTTTGAAAATTAATACACGAACCAACAAATCTCTTCATCAATTACTGGTAAAAAAGAAACCACCAAAATCAATGCTAATTAACAATGATTCGAAGAATGTGACATGAACAAAATAAGACAATTCTATTTTCATTGGTTCTTATTAACTTTGATACTTTCGTCTTTACCTAGAAGGTGATACCATCATAGGACTTGTTTAACAGAGAGATGTTCATTTACTTTAACTATTCAAGAAATATGTGCTTTTTTTCATTATTTATCATCAATTTTATAATATATTTCTTTTAAAATAAAACTTAGATCATCTTTAAACAATATATATATATATACTAGTGTGAAATCATTGACAGTTTTACTCACAAAGACAGTAGTACAAAAAGAGAAAACAATATCTATATTTCAGATCTATTCTTGATAATCAATATATTATCTCGACCATGAACTCCAATTCCAATAACGATGAATGAAGCAATCATTTATGGAATCCGACTACTCACAGCCATCATCCACAACATCAAATTGAATTAAATGAAGGTCATAACGCACTAGATGTACAACATCCTCAACAACAACAGCAACCAAGAAAAAAGAAAAATCGTAGGAATCGAAAATTACAATGCTATCGTCGAAAACTTCGAAATTAAGCCTTGTATTCGGATAAGATTGCCTGCTTCTCAAGCACATCAGTTAATATTGACTGGTCGAACACTATTGGATTTGTTAAAAAATATTTACAAACAGTAATTTCATTCAATAAGGAGACAATCCATTGTCAAACAACAGTAACGAAACAGCTAAAAATCAATCAACAACAAGAAGCATATTCCAAAACAAATGAAAATTTGAATCATTTATTCCAAATGGATGAAGTGAACTCATCGATGACCATGGAAAAGTCACTAGATTACACCAATATACCTGAGGAAATCTTCTATCAAATTTCATCGAGATCTTTCAATAAAACACGGAAACCTGACGATTTTTTGAATGAAAGAGAAAGGATTCAATTTACTTGTTATTATTCTAGATTAATCGATCGACTGTGTTGCATAAAATCACAAAAACTTCCAATGGAACTATTATTAACACATCGGCATGACTCAAAATATTCGGACGAATCGAATATCAAAAACGTCAGCCGAGAAGAATTCGATATGCTACACCTATGACAGATCGAAAAAATTAACCCAACGACGTCTTCCCAAACTCGGACGACAACGACAAGAGGAATAGAATTCGATTGAACTGTTTGAGCAAAAAAAATACCATTCAAAACTGTTCATCCGATCAATTATTTTTCATACATTCATCCATGAAAATCAAAGAAAATTGCAAAATGAATTCGAATACAAAAGGCAAATGCTAATCTTGGATGCGACTGATCATCGTTTAGTTCATGCATTTTTCAATTTAAATTCGAGTAAGTCAAAGTTGAAAATAGATTCTACAATCTTTCCTTCTTGCCATACCGTAATTCCATCAACTTTAATCTATCAGTGATTACCTCAGCGATGCATATTTGGCAAGCAACTTAAAAACATACAATATTAAACGAACAGATGGCAATTTTGAAACGTCGCCTTACGATGAATCGATCGCCACTAACATCTATTCTACTCAATCATGTCATAGACGACATTGATACGACACTCACAAACCAAAACGATATCACGAATAATAAAAATTCATCTATTCTTCCATTGCATCAGTTCGACAAAAATGAAACAACTAAAAATAGATATTATCGAACAAATTACAGGAAGTGGACGGAAAATAATAGAGAACCTCGAAAAAAATATCCATGATGAAAAACGGAAATCATAATAGAAGCGAAAATCGAACCAAAACAGAAACACATCAACTACTTATACTTCCAAATGGTCAATTGTCTCAATTGAATAGAAAAATGTCCCATGTTAATCAAGAAAACTGAACATGCATGAAAATTCAAAACTAAATCAATGGAAAACCTATTCTTCAATAAGTAAAAATTAATCTCAATTCAATATTAATACAACTTATGACATTTTTTTCTTTTCAGATTCGGTGAAACTTCATCACAATCATTTTTTTTCAATGACTGCAAGAAATATTTTATTCAGCTTCTAAATAATTCTACAAAAAATCACAATCATAATTGTTTTCTGTTTCTTTTCATTTATACTTCACGCTACTATCTGTAATCCTAATTCTCTTCGATCTTCTACTTTAGATAAATTCATCTCTAGCCATGAAGAATACTACCTTCTCAAAGATACGAAACGCGTCGGCGAAATTAACTCTGCATTTCTTTTAATTAAAAATATTTTATTTAGCGCAGCAATTTAACTTTTATTTTAAGAGTTAATCGATTGCTGAAAAGCAAGAGTTGATACTAGCAGATTGATTTGTATGGTTAACATATAGGTTGATCTGTTTTCATTTAATTTATGAAACTTGAGTATGCCTTAAAAGCATATGAACACGAACATGTTGTGAACATAAAAATGAATCGAGAGTATATTTTTAATATTTCCAACCCTGAAAATGAATTTTTAAAGAATTCCTTGACATATATCTATGAATGTTTCGTCACGTCCTTCGATATTGGAAATCGACGTTCAGTTAGAGACAATAAAGATGAAAAGATTTGACTTTCCTAATAATCATTTTAACACAACTTAAAACTTTTACATGTAAGTTCTTTCATGAAATTGGAATACTTTGAGCTGGAGCAGACGGTACGATATATCTTAAAAGATATACATTTTCCTACAATATAGTTCAACGGGGTTCTTTTTTTAATTGGAAGAACTTTTCTTTGAGTAATACTTTCTTCTAGATTAAATAAATTATTAAATTGTCTAGTGACAAACTGAGTGACAATGAGTATTTCTGTTTCGATTAGACAGAGATCCAGGTGCATTAATCACAGTGTCTTGTGATCTGTGTAACGGCGAGTGTGATTGGTACGCATTGTTTGATTAAATAGCTTTGAATTAGTCCTTATTTTTTTCATCCATAGTGACCTGTAACATATCATAGGCAATGAAATCACTGTTTATCTTGATTTCAACTCATGATTCAGCATACGATGGATTTCGTTGATTATTTAAGATCATTTTTCTGTTAAAATCACTTCTAAACGAGATTAGTGTACTTTTCGTTGATTTTATCATTTCTCGTATTTTATCTTTTTCTGTGCAAATACTTGACAACAATAAAGACACTCCAATTCAACCATACACATGTGCTTCTGATAGCTTACATGTAAAGGATAATCCTTTTGATTGGTACTTGTTAAAGAAATTTTATAAATTTTACTTAACGAAAACCTTCACCAATAGAAAGAGTTAATTTCGAATGTGTAAATAATATTTATGTATTTATTTTCTAGATATCAATTGTTCACGTCTACGAACATACATATTAGTTTGGGGATACAACAAGGGGAAAGGCGATACTCCAAGAGTGCATACTCCACTCTACTTCGCCCCACTCCAACCGTACTCCACTGTATTCCAAAAAATGTTTTGAGTAAATGGAGTATCGTCTTTCCCCCTTTGGAATTCATCGACAGTTTTATCAGTGGAATTTTAAGTAAACCAGATACAAATACATGATTATTGATTGCTTGAAAGACTCTTACTGGTTACCCAACAACTCGGTGCGATGTATCGTTACGTCTCCACCATACAATAAACTTGGTCTACGACAAGGCTGCTCATACGTAGGACAAATTATTTACGATACCTACAAGGATAATATGGACTAGCATGAATATAAACAATGGTCATGTGATCTGTTGACGGGAATCATTCCAGTACTTAACACTTAATGATATTCTATTATGCTCAGAAATATTATCGCTATTCTAATCGCCATTATCCTCCTGAAGAAATTCTCCTGTAAAGTCATGTTCGGTATAACAAACAGTTACTTGGGACCAAGACAGCAATGCTAATCAAAATGCAGAGTATTTCCATTCAAATTTTGTGGAAATTTTCTATCTGATCAAGTCTTCATCCACTGCGTCGCCGGCGCCAAAATTCTGTCAGGATCAACTATCCGAATCATTTAAAAGCTCGATCAGGTTGATTTCATGACTTTTCCATTAAATTCTAATAACATTATATCTCTGCTTCTGTTTTAGTTTGGTCTTTACTGGTCTGGATTCGAAACCGTCTGTTCACACCCTTCTGACCGACAAGCTTTCCGGACTATGTTTTTAACTCAAGAGACATTCAACCATAGAAACTTTAAGTTCTTTTTGAATTTTTCTTTTCCTATTTCCGTCTTGTACATATATAATAAATCCTTGTTTTTGTCATTATTGATATTTTTCGAAAGAGTTCAGATTTAAAACTTCATAATATGTAGAATAATCCACACTGAAAATTATTCTCAGGAAAAAAGCCTCTCATTATTGCTTAACGCCTGTAAGAACTCACAACGTGTAAAGTAAGTGCAGCATTCACTTAGAGCCGGATGTGTGCAAGTGAGGAGGAATGGAGGTGTGGAGGTATGGATGTGAGATGGTGTGTAGGTTACGATTCCAGGATTTGCATTGTGTAGTTGTGTGAAGGTGTGGAGGTTCAGAGCTTAGGATTTCAAGATTGGTGCCGGTGTAGTAGTGTGGAGATGTTGAGATCCGGAGTTGTGGAGGTGTTTGGGTTCGGAGGTGTTGACCTGTGGGGCTTTGGAGATTAGCGAGTGTGTGGGTGTGGATCTGTGGAGGTGTGGAGGTAAGGGTTCCTGGATTTCTGGATGTGTAGTAGGGTGGTCGTTGGCAAGTTTGGTTGTGTGTTGGCGAGGAAGATGTGAAGGTGCGAAGGTATGGAGCTGTGATACTTTTGAGGTGTGGAGGTGGCGAGGTTAGGATTTCTGTATTTATGATGGTGAAGTGGTGTGGTTGTGCGCCGGTGTGGATGTGTGGATGCATGGAAGTATGAAGTGATGGAGACATGGAAGCATGAAGGTGTATTGCGGTGCAGGTATGGAGGTGTGGAGCTTTGGAGGGGTCGAGATCTGGAGCTGTGAACGTTGAAAGGAGTGGAGATTTGCAGATATTCATGTGTGATCATATGGGCCTGTGGGCCTTGGGGATGCGGAGGTGTGGACGTTTGGAGGTGTGGTCGTGCGTACATGTGTAAGTGGGGAGGTGTGGAGGTGTGGAGGTGTAGAGGTGTGGAGGTGTGGAGGTGTGGAGGTGTAGAGGTGTGGAGGTATAGAGGTGTGGAGGTGTAGAGGTGTGGAGGCGTGGAGGCGTGGAAGTGTGGATGTGTGGATGTGTGGAAGTATGAAGGGATGGAGACATGGAATTGAGGCTTTGTATTGGGGTGCAGGTATGGAGCTGTGGAGTTTTGGAGCTTTGGACGGGTCGAGATCTGGAGCTGTGAACGTTGGAAGGAGTTGAGATTTGCAGATATTCATGTATGATGATATGGTTCTGTGGACCTGGGGGGATGCGGAGGTGTGGAGGTGTGGAGGTGTGGAGGTTTGGAGTTGTGGATGTGTCGACGTTTCATGGTCTGGGTGTTTGGAGGTGTGGCCGTGCTTACATGTGTTAGTGTGGAGTTGCGGATGTGTGATTGTGTGGAGGTTGGGAGATGTTTTTGTGTGGAATGGTGGATGTGTGAAATTTGTACGGTGCAGATGCGTTAAGGTGTACCGACGTGGACGGATCGGTTTGTGGATGTGTGGGAATTTTGTGGTTGTCGAGGGGTGGAGTTTTGGAAATATGCATATCTGGAGGTTGACACACGTGGATGTTTGGAGGTTCTGAGGTGTGGAGTTTCTGTGTTACGAAGGTTCGGATGTGTGTAGGTTTAGATGCAAGCGGTATGGAGGTGTTGTGTTATGGATATGTGCAGGTGGTCATTATATGATTTATGGGAGTATGGGTTGGAGCAGGTTTGGTGGTTGTCAGATTTGGTCCTAGAGTTGCGTAGAGTTGTTTGGGTTTGGAAATGTGGTGGGATGGAAGTTTGTTGCTATGGAGGGATGGAGATGTTGTTACAGATCTGTTTCTCCTGTTGTAAGAATTTCCTGTTGCGGAGTTCGAAGATACCAGAGATCTCGAATGTATTTTCGGATACATGAGAGACCCAAATGAATTGATTATAATACCGCGTATGTTGCTCATGTGTTCAAGAGGCATCCCTGACTTGTTACAGCTATTTAATGGGTTCCTGTTGTCATAGTGCGAAGAATCCGATGATGTTGAAGGTATTATGTGACACGTGAAACATTCATATGAATTGATAGCAGTGCCACGGATGTTGCTTATGTCTTGCATAGAGGTTGTTCCCGTCGTGTTCCAGCTATGCAAAGGGGTGCCAGTATGCACAGTTTTAAGATATCAGAGATGTTGTTTGTATCTGGAGATTGATTAGACAGGCATATGACTGGAATGCAGTGGGATAGATGTTGCGCGTAGCTTCCAGAGGTTTTGTTCCAGATATGTTCCTGAAATTCGAATGAATTCCAGTATGCAGTGTGTCAAGATTGCAGAGATTTCGTATGCATTAGCAGATACATGAGCCATGCATATATATTGAATGCGGTACCATGCATCTTACTCATAGCTTCAAGAGATGTTTTTGTGGACATGCTCCAGCCTATCGAAAGATTTCATTTATCCAGATTATCTACGTAGCAGAGATGTAGTATCTGTTGACGGATATCGAAACTGTCCACTAGTATTCGAAGATGTAACATGGATGTCGCGGATACTTTCCAGAGATGTTGTTCGAGTCTTGTTCGAGTAGTTGAATGAAGTTCCAATATCTAGAGTATCAAGATACCAGAGATGTTGTATGTGTCAGTGAATGTTTCAGATATTCATAGGTATTCATACGAGTAGCAGGGTTGCTGCTGATGACTGAAAAAGATGTTGTTCAAGACATGTTGTTCCAGTGGAGACGTGTTCGGGTATCCATATTTTCAACATGGCAGAGATATTCTATGTGTTAAGGGGTGTGGTGAAAGTTCGCTAAAATTCATCGGAGTACGGGGAATGTTGTTGAAAGTTTGAAGAGATATTGCTCGAGAGACGTTGCAACAGTACAAACCGTTCCGATCGAAACAGTATCAAGATAGCCGAGAAGTTGAATTTTTCAAGGGTAGTTGTAGAAATTCATAGAATTTCATAGGAGCACTTTATTTGCTCTGAATAGCAATGGGAGATGTGTTTGTAGAAATGTTGGACCCAGCCAAATAGGTTCTTCAATGAGCTGTGTGATGGCAGCAGAGTTATTGAAATTTTGAATGTTAAATTAAGAAATTCTATTAGTCTCAACGGACCACTGGTTGTCAGGACGCAATGTAAAAGAGATGTTTTTCGAGAGATGTTTCTGTAGTACGATCCAGTTTCAAAATCAATAGTGTCTAGACATCAGAGATGCTTAATTTGTTTAGTGAAGTTTCTGAAACGCCTAGTAGTTTTATTGAGGATCTTAGCTGTTGCGCATAGCTAGAAGAGAGGTTGTTCAACTGATTTTTTACTGTTTGAAAGTTCTTCCAGCGTCAACAGTGTCAAGATATATGAGATCTTTAATTTCTAAAATGAAATTTCTGATTTTGATAGAAATTTTATAGAGTACCGGAGTTCACCACGAGTGGTGCAAGTGGTGTTGCTTCAGAGTTGTTTCAATATTGTAATATCGCTTGCGCATCACATATTTCAAGATGCGAGAGATACTGTATGTATGAAAGGATATTTCAGAATCTCGATGAAACTGTATGCTTTGTCGGCTTTCACTTCGTTAGGTATAAGAGATATTGAATGCTTGAACGAATATTCTCAAGATTCATTTTTATCTTACTATGTACCCGAGTATATCAGAAAATGTGCAATAGCTGTTGCATCAGTATCATAATTGTTCTACCTGACCAGTGTTTAAATAAAAGAGATGTTGAATTTCTGAACGGAAATTTTGGAAATTCGTATGTATTCAAGGAGCACCAGAACTCAGCCGCATAGGGAACTATGATCTCCGTTTATGACAAAGGAGGCCTTGATTAGTCTAAACGTGAAAATGTAGAAATACATGGAATGCAAATAACTTTCAAGGAAGAGAGTTCCTGGAAATTTTTATGTCAACAACCGTCTGTGATTGGTGTAAAATGTAATATATTGTCAGTATTGTAGTCTCAAGTTCATAACAGATTGTCTGTTTTTGGAATGTGTCAATAATTTCGACATGTATCTTTTGTCAATACGAGCCATAAATTTTCATTGTATATATGATGTTCAGTAAAAGATGTTGATCCTAAGAGTGTATCACACTTTTGTTCTGTTTTTGTAAAAGAGAATTAAGGGATGGATGTCAGGAATCATTTTCTGAAACATCTTCTTTTGATTAGTTTTATTTGAGTAATAGATTTTGATCGGAAAATAAAATTTGAATTTATTTTCTCTTTCTCTCCTCGTTGAGTCCTCTTAAATTCTTTTCATTGCTTGACTCAATATCCCGGGATCGATTTTGACTCATGATTTGCGACGCGACGATTTCTCACGTTTTATGAGTTGTTTTTTGCTACATTCTTGTTTTTATACTCATCGTCGAAATTCCAACACTATCCCCTAGAATGGCAAGATTAGATTGCTTTTTATCACATACCATTAGTCATGTGAAACTACGTGTTCTCGAAGTGGAATATTTGTGATTATCTCGTCGTATAAAAGGGTCAGATTTTTACCATCACTACCATTATTCGCTACTCTCAAATTTCTTCCCCACGATTAATACAAATGTCTTCGCAACGATCAACCACTGGCTCAAATGGATCTGCTTTTTATCGAGCAGATGTGGTGCGTACATCGCCGAGTGGGTTTATGGCCATCCTGATATCTGATGGCTCCATGGTGCTCATCGGCACCAACAACCGAGTGCTGCGTTTAAGCAGCACCGGTCGTGTCATTCCGCCGATGAGCACATCTGGACAAAATCCAGTGTCGTCATCGGCTGCTAGTCTGCTCGGCCAGCAAGCAGCAACGGGTGTTGCTGCACATGGCAGTGTTGTTAACGGCACCAACAACACAATACCTGTCATCTGTTTAGATGACGATACAGAGTCTGTCATCTGCTTGGATGACGATACAGACTCTGTCATTTGTATAGACGACTGATCAACGTCGAACATCTTGCCGCTGTAAATAGACAGTTTAGTGTTCTTTTTTTCTTTCTTTTTGCATGATCTTTTTTTTTCCAGAAAATAAACAGAGAAAACTAGTATTAAAATCTATTTCAACCCAACTCAGTCGATGAGCTGCATTTCATTGAATGTCTTTATCGACTCTTGAAATAGTCACTCATCCAATACCGGCGTACCATCAGACACGTGTTGAGTTTCCAACCTGTTTGTCACTTTATTAAACAATCTTTTTACTTATATGGAATCAAAAAAAAAATATCCGAACATATTGAGATAAATGAACTCATTGCGATTTCTCCACTAGCAACAATTAAAAGACAATTATATTTGTAAGCCACATTTGAACCATGAAATGTTATTTCATCTAGAAAGAAACATCATACGAGCATACATATCAATAGGTACCTGCATCGTGAAGCTTTTATGATAAATAAATTTCATGTGAGTCACTTCGCGATAAGCTATAATAGTGAACACTCTCCGTTGAATTATTTAACAGACTCTACACAATCATATTTAAGTTTTAGCTATCGTTCAGCTTCTCAAAATGAATATGATATAAATCGTCGCATGTAGAAATTCATCACATTAATATTATATGCTTCAATTATGCTACAACAGCGATGAATTCAAAATCCTAAAATGCAATGTAATTGGGATACGAACTCATTCATGTACATACACACTTCTTATTCCAATAAAAATATATAATTAATACAGTTTCAGAATCACTTGGCAACTGTATACAACAATACATGATAACTATGAATGAACATCATTTAAGAAATTCTAGATTAGATTTAAAAGTGTATGTAAAACACACACACACGACAATTTTCGATTGCTCAATCGTCGTAATCAGCATATTAAATTCAATAGCAACAGTGTCGCATGTCGTTAAATTTCCAGATACCAACACTTCTAAAAAGGATGGTACTTTTTCAGTTGTGCATGGTCCATTGCTTGTTAGAGATGGAGCTCATTTTTAATATGGTTCACAGTTTGCGTTTGAAACATTTGATACAAATCAATAGCTTCCTAAAATATAATAATAATAGAATTACGCGATAAAAATCGTACCTGTATGGTTCAATAGCTACTATTAAAGTTTTAATTTCAACATAATTATAATTTGTTGTGTTAAATAAAACACACATCGATTCGGTTTCCCGACATATCTATTGAAATATTCATGGATCATACGAAAAGCACATAATTCTTACTCGACAAGGGTTGAACCAAATTCACATGATGTCACCAAAATGAATCGTTGTTTTTTGAATCGACATCTAACCGACATTCATGAAGAATTATTTAATGATGAATCGATCATTCGTTCATTGAATACATTGTCAAACTGTAAACCATTTAAATTGACATGTATCAGATTGCTTTTCATCGATTGGTCGTTCAGTAGATACGTTGATGAAAATAAACTTTAAAATAGTCAAACATCCTATTTTCTTCTGACCATTGATTTTGTCATTTGATCTCCATTCGAGATTTATAATCAATCGATTATGTGATACATACGGAGGAAATATAATCGAGTTGCCATGTAAATAGTAAATCATTGATCGATGCCATTGGATTTGTTCCCGAATGTGAATGTTTCAACTGTCCACGGTGTGATATTTCAAATTACGCAGTTCTAATTGGGCACGTCTTCAGGACATTTTACGAGAAAAATGATAAGCTTGGAATTTTCTGGAAAATGTAATGATATCAATTGCGTTCTCACATTGAAGCACGTATCCTCGCGTGTTTATCTATTCAAATTGTGATCCATCCCCGCAAAAAATATGGAATGCCGTAGAATAGTTGGCACCCCTGTTCATTTAAGCACATCTTCACGTCATAGAGATGAGTAATGCATTACAAAGTTCTCTCTCTCTCTTCGTCCTATATAAAAACGATGTTTTTTAGCTTTCGAGCTTCATTTCAATTCAAACAATATCACACGTAAGTGCCACTGTATTCTGTTTCTTGTTCACCTTATTGTCTCCATACAAAACTGTTCATGATCAAGTCCGCATAATAATCCAATTATACACGACTATGAGAAGAAAATCAATGATATGATAAGATAAGTTGACAAATAAAAGAACACTTATTCTAATTACCATGCCATTTCTATTTATAGTATGAAACTAACTCTCCTACCATGTAAATCTGTTATTCAACAGTGATCAATGGTTTTTAGAAATCAATTTCTTACAGGTATGTTTCTGCTTTAGTTAGGAATTTTCTCTCAGATTTTAATCCGATGAGTTCAAAAATCAATCTTTTATCTCTTTCGGGATGTGCAATTCTTTAAAATACAATCAAACATATATTTCAGTGAAGAAAGTCTTAGACTCCATCATTTTTGTCTTTAATTCTTTGTAATCGCTGCGTTGGTTTGAAAAAGTCAACGTGCCTTGTGGAAGATGTAGTCCAGTGGCGCAGAAGTTCTTCCGGGCCAGTGAGCGATTACTCTCTTCTCTGCATTTTCCCCTGTGGGTGACAATTTTATCGAATAAACTTGTCAGCATAATGATCAATGGTCTCGATCGAATACGCAAATGTCCAATATTAATCAAGAAAACTGAACATACATGAAAGTTCCAAACTATATCAACGGAAAAATTACTCCCCGATATGTAAACATAAATCTGAAATCAATATTTATACAAATTTTGACAATTTTTCTTTTTACAGTCAGTGAAACTTCATCACAATCGTTATCTTCGAATGACTACAAGAAATCATTCATTCAGCTTCTAAATAATTCTACGATACATCACAATCATAATTCTTTTCTATTTCTTGTCAACGTTACTTCAGACGATCATGTTTTCTCCGAATTTTCTTCTGTTGTCAATTTTAGATAAATGACTGCTCTAGTTTTAAAGAGTACTATCTTCTCAAAGACACGAAACACATCGGCGAAATTAACTCTGCATTTCTTATAATTAAATATTTTATTTAGCATATCCATTTATATTTATTTTTACGACTTAATCGATTGATGAAAAGCAAGAGTTGAGACTAGCAGATCGATTTCTATCGTTAACATATAGGTTTATCTGTTTTCATTAGATTTCAGATCTATTCTTGATAACAAAAATATTATCTCGATCATGAACTCCAACTCCAATTCCAAAAACGATGAATGGAGCAATCAATTCTGGAATCCGACCAGCCACGACCATCATGCACAACATCAAATTGAATCAAATGAAGGTCATAACACACTAGATATACAACATCCTCACCAACAGCAGCAACCAAGAAAAAAGAAAAGTCGTGGAAATCGAAAATTACAACGCTATCGTCGAAAACTTCGAAATCAAGCCTTGTGTTCAGATACGACTACTGAATTGATTAGTACGCGGGCTGGTATGGACTCATCAGCACCTAATCAAGTCACTCAAGAAAAAGAAGAAACCACAAAGACAACTGATAATGAAACTCTTTTTCATCCATCAAAACCAATCAAGAAAAAGAAAAAGAATAAACTCAACGGACAAGGAACTATTATTAAGAAAAAAAAGACAAGTACACCTACTTCAATGAGAAATGTTAAATCACCACCAATCATAAAGGATTCAATTGATTATGCTAGTATACCTGACGAAACCTTCTCTCAGATGTTATCCAGAGCTTTCACTAATAGTGAGAAGTTTAGCAACTTTTCAAACTCAGATGAACAGATAAAATCTATTCGTCATTATACAAGTCTGGTCGACCGATTATGTTATTTACAATTGCAAGAATTCCACTGGAAATATTATCATCATATTGGCATGACACAAAATGTTTGGAAAGGTAGCATATCAAAACATATGGCAGAGAAGTACTCAATTTGTTATACATATGGTAGGTCGAAAACTATCATTAAACAACGTCTAAATCAAATTGAAAAACATCTGCAACAAGCACATCGTTCAATTGAAGAGTTTGAAGAAGAGATGCAACTCAAATGTGCACAATACGATGATAGTTTTTGTGCAATTAAAGAATTATTTTTAAGTATACACCAATTCGTTCAAGAAAAGCAAAAACCATTACAAGATGAATTTAAATACAAGCGTGAGATGTTCATCTTCGATGCAACGGATCATCAGTTACTTCGAAAGTTTTTCAACGTAGAACCGAACAAATCACAAGTAAGACACTATTCTCACATATATTATACATTTGGATTCATTGCAGATCATCTCAGCTAAACGTATTTGGCAAGACACAAAGAAGCAACTGATGCTCGAAAAAGACATTCTCATGTTACAACATCGTCCTCCGTCAACACAATCTCAATCTTCATCAAATTTCCTCGGTCTTATGATAGATGACATTGAAACACTGATAGCAGACATGAAAGAAAAGGTGGAAACTCCTGCAACGACTTGTTCTTCATCGAGTGAAATCGAGAAAATAGAAGCGTTGAAAAGAGATATTATTCATCAAGCGATCAATACAAGTAGCAGAATGAAAGATACTCTGAACGAAAAGATAGAACTTGAGAAAAGCAAATATTCAAAAAATAACAGATTCTTAGAATCAACATCAGAGTGGCAAAACATGGTGCTAAATGCAATTGAAATCCGTCGATTACACATGATTAAACGAGCACATTTTGAAATAAACCATAAAATGCCATCCTGTTACAACGCAAGGAATGATTCACACAATACATAGATTAAACAACAAACAACTAAACATGTTCAAGCGTCCTAAAACTAAAAATATTTACCGAACGCTTTTCTATAAAACATATTCCTCTCATTAGTACATCCATTTTTCATTCATAATTATCGAGCATCTAACATTTTTAATCAATAAAATTAAGAAAAAAGACAATAAACTATACTTTTATTCTAGATTGAAACTCAACGCCAACCACGACACTTCCACGTTAAAACTTGAAAAATTAGGCAGATGAATGCTGAATCATTCGGTTCCAGCACCCCACATCAGTGAACAGAGGCGATCAACAAACCATTTTATCAAAGAAAACTCAAGTAAAACAAACCCATCCTCATACTAAATATACAAAAAAAAAAGTAAATATTATATTCAACCAATAAACTTTACTATTCATAAAAGAATATTTATTATTCAAATCCGAATAGCTCTCTAAACAAAAAAAGATCCAAACAATTCATCTAAGTTATTTAATAATAATAATCAAAATGACAAAATAACTAAACGCTACTTAATCAAAAATCATCTTAACAATCCTGGACTGAACATATGAAGGCTGTTTCCTCTCAACCCTAACTTGAAACTTCAACATTTGATTTCACAACACTTACCGATTACACTGAACAACATCATTCCAAAAATACAAGCAATGCGATCGTGGAAGTTATCATCTAACACACAACACAAGGTTACTCATGTTTATATGCTATCCATTGAAATCTTCCAAATTATGATCGAGTTCGATTCAACATTGAAGGATTTTCGAGTCCGTTCAATTTGAATTCGATTTCGATTGTCTTTTAGAATTTTTCTCGTGTAGATTAATTTGCCATATGAAGATTTTTCTCATTCAATCGAGATGAAATCGCAATCGTGGTGATTCTTTTATTTAAACCACCCAGAACTAACAATAAGCTATCTATTTCAATCTCTGTAGTTTTTTAACAAAATGTTCATTTGCTTAAAGCGATCATAATTTTATTCTCCTAAAAGAAACAAATAACATGAATAATAAGAGTACTCCTCAATAATATTTCCTTCCTAAGTATTTCGAACCTTAAACTACCAAACTTCGCTTTTTTTAATAATGAGTATAACACGAGAAAGTAGAGACTTTACTGAATCATATGGTCAATTGATCATAAGTACTGAGCGCAGTTAGTTCGACGATATGTTTCACCTGGAAAATGAAAAAGAAAATTATCTACATAGACGCCTGATCATTATGTACATTTGTGATTAAGATAAAAAGTCTCTGAAAGGACTGATGGACGATTTGTTGTTGTCACTTCATATCGACTTTTATCATGTATGAATTAAATGCTATTAATACTTAATCAATTAATCGCCGGTGTATTTATTCACTGCTTATTTTCTGACATCTTGAAAGTTTCAATTTTTACGGCCAACTAATGTTAAAGTCATAACGTTTAAGCTAACCTTATGGTTTTACGAAAATAATTATTGGTTGACATTTTGGTGCTACTAATGTTGGACGAGATGGTGTCATGATATAAGCGGGTGTTTCATTGACGAAAGTATGAATCTGTCATTGTGCAATTCCACAATAGATTGTTTTATGTTAATGATTGATTACAGTAACAAAGCAAATAGGTAATGATTCACTTTGTTCTATGTCACTATCAGCTTATGACGAATTTTTACTTGAAATCGTTAGGATAATAACTTGAATCCACACAGAGTGATATTCCTATAATACACTGTACTTGAATATACTAGTGTACGAATTATATTTATTCTACATTATGAACATAAGAATTTGCTCGTATAGATATAGACGAAAAGAACAGAGAAAATGAACACGAAACAGAAAAACGAACTGAATGTTTCAACTGTCCATGGCGTGATATTTCAAATTACGCAGATCTAATTGGGCACGTCTCTAGGACATTTTTTGATAAAAATAATAAGCTTGGAATTTTTGGGAAATGTAATGATGTCAATTGCGTTCTCACATTGCAGCACGAATCCTCGCAATGTTATCTATTAAAAATCCGATCCATCCACGCAAAAAAATATGGAATGCCGTAGAATAGTTGACACCCCTGTTAATTTAAGCATACCTTCACGTCCTAGAGATGATTAATGCAGTACAAAGTTCTCTTTCCCTCCTTGTCCTATATAAACACCATATTTTTTGCTTTCAAACTTCATTTGAATTCAAACAATATAACACGTAAGTACCATTGAATTCTGTTTCTTGTCCATCATATTGTCTCCATACAAAACAAGAACAGTTGCATTTGTTCATTACTTAAAACTTCTAAAATTATTATAATCAAGACGTTCATGATCAAGCTTGTATAGCAATCAAATCATATAGAACTATCAGAAGAAAATCAATGATTTGATAAGATAAGTTGATAAATAACGTAACACTTCCTGATTTTAATTACCACTCCGTTCCTAATTTTAGTATGATATTAACTGTAATACAAGAGAAAGTGGCAATTGTAATCTCAATTTCAATGTTATCCTAAACATTCGTATTTTGGCAATTATTATTCAATCGTTTTCAAAGAATTAAACTTGAAATGATCAGTCTTTTTTTGTTTTGATCATTCTGCTTTGGTATTATGAGGAGTGATCAATAGTAATTTTCAATCCATTTCATACAGGTATGTTTCTGTTTTACAAACGACTTGTCTCGAGAATTTTAATCCAATCAGTTTCAAAAGCAATCTTACATTTTCTTCCGGATGTTAAATTAAGTAAACTACGAACAAAACTATATTTCAGTTAGGGAACGCTTTGACTCCACCATTTTCCAAAGAAACTCTTTACAATACCTGTGTCCGTCTTCTAACGTTGATGTACCTTCCGTAAGGTGTAGCCGAGTGGCGCAGAAGTCTTTCTAGACTCTTGAGTAATCATTCACTACACTACATGTTCCAACTGGGATGAGATATTGATCGAATTAACATATTACCCTGCTAATCGATAGTCACAACAAAACGCAAACATCTCGAATTGAAAGATCGAAAACTGAACTAGGGCCCGAACTAAAATCTATATCAATCCAAAAACCGACAGAGCAATGAACAGACAGGAAACTGAAACTGATAAGCAACCAAATTCTGAGTTTTTTCTAAAACAGTCTATGAAAGGTGCTCACTATCAGATTCTTTTAAGCATCGAACGACATCAACAACTAGAATTCTTACACCAAAACATTCAGCTACCATCACTCAAAAATACTCACCTTCAACATGATAACACCAGTGAGAAAGATATTTATCCTTGTGCAATGTTAACAAAAAGTGAACCCAAGTCTAAGAAAACTGAATACCACTCTACATGAGAAACAACAAAATTGAACCAAAACAACTCTGCCTTCAAATCAAAATGCCATTTTCATTATCGAACCAATCTAGAACACAGTTTCTAACAAATTCAATCCCAAACGCACAGCGGACAGTCAAAAAAAAGTACATTAACTAATCACTGATTAAACTCACCGAAATGATTTTCGAATAAGATTATCTCGAAAAAATTTTAATTTGGAGGATTTTATCCGTTCGAGT
>OENT01001190.1:0-53404 GCA_900239685.1 Rotaria macrura | reverse complement strand
ACAGCTTAGTGGATCTAAAATATGTAGGAAGTGATAGTGATGATGAATCAGATATTTATGGAGCCAATGATGTAAAGGAAAATTCTTTACATGGCCTTGCGAATAGTGGACGTACAATTCTCAAGTAACAATTAAATTTAAAGTAAGATCCATGACGAGAAATAATAATGACTTTTAAGTTTTCAGATCATTTAAGTCCTTTAGATCATTTAGATCACTTAGATCATTTAGATCATTAAAGTCATAAAGTCAGTTGTTTCCCCCTTGCGTCTGAAGCATCGGTTGCATGTAAAATATATGGATATAACAATGATCGTCCTATAGGTTAAAAGATTATCAGTGCTTAAGTGTTACACAGAAGAGTGACATAAGGTGTGACAGCAAATCTGATTGTTTATTTGGCGAAGATGAATATATGTGTGATCGGCGAAACATTAAGATTATTAGACCTACGATTGTAATTTATCGAAAACAAAAAGAACTTCGTGTGCGGAATGCCGAGCAAAAACTTCAATTACCAGAGATTCCGGCTGATGCTAATACTACAAACTTAAACGATATCTTGATGACAACCAACAATAGTATATCGAATTTTTACGCCATCATCTGAGATCAAATCCTTTTTGATTTCATACGTGTGTAATCGTGGCATTGGCATTCAAATACATAATGGTTCCATTGTTTGCTTTTGTCCACAGCAATACTATGGTGATAGATGTCAGTATCATAGCGATCGATTGACTGTCTATCTACATCTTAATTTATCACAGTCGATCTACACAGAAGTGACGGATTCTGCAATTGTGCTCAAGTTACTTGTCTTATTTTTGTATAGAAACAAAGTACTTACCACTAATGAATTTCACGTACGCCCCGCAGTTGAAATAAGCACTTACAGCAAAAAAATTGGTTATTTTCTTTACTCTCGATCATTGAAATTTTTAGAAAGAAAAAGATTACGACGATTGAACCGTTCGAATATCATTCACGAACATCCATATTCGATTCGCATAGAAGCTTACGAGTTAAATGTTGATCAAACACCTGTTCTTGTAGCAACCTGGCAATACCCTATTTATTTTGATTATCTCCCTGTTTTTCGTCTTGCTAAACTACTTCGATTGATTAAATCGACTGCGATCGATAGCAAAAGTCCTTGTTTGAATAATCCTTGTAATGAAAATCAACAATGTTATGAATTGCTCAATCAAAAATCTGCATATATCTGTCTTTGTAAAAATAATTTTACTGGACTCAATTGCTCATTTGTCGATCACATGTGCAAGAATAATTACTGTTCAGGAAATGCATTATGTAAGTCCACTTATCGAAGTTTACTAAGTGGAAACAAACTGCCATACTGTGTCTGTCCATCAACGCATTTTGGTCATCGATGCGAGTTGATGTACGATAGTTGTATTTCAAATCCTTGCCAAAATAATGGTACATGTTTTACAACATTAGAACCAAACGAATTCTCATGCTTATGCCCCAATCATTATCATGGGAAACTATGTAACATGAACACACAAGCAATAAGTCTTAAAATCAACGAAACTATCAAACATGATGGAGTTGTCATACAATATTTTGACATCTATTTCGCTTCACTCAGGCTAATTCTTGTTCATCAGCACCCTTATTACAACCTTCCTTATATTTTAGAATATTGGCATACTAAAACGATGGCACCTGTCATCATCTTAGCCAAGTTATACCTGAATATTCAGACGGAAATCTATTTGATCTCATTTTATATGAATGTCAGATCAATTGAGGGTGTGACACAACTAAGCAAAAGAAATCGATGTGTACATGTACGCACATTGTTCAAAACGAATGAAGGTACAATTTGGTATCTATATGAGGGCATCTCTATAAACAAGAAAGACTTCACTGTATAATTCTAGCAATTACTGAGAATATAACTTGTAATCTATGACAGAAATGGTTTTTCCAATATGCTTTAACAATTCTGAAAATAAAAGAGGAAAAGTTTTGATTCAAGGGAAATCATTTATTAATTACTCCCAATATAAACGGTAATGATCTTTTCGTTTTTCTCCTAAATTTTCAGTCCAAACACATATCTCTAGCATGTTTTTCATATTCTCCTTCTCTTTTTTATTCAATCCCTGTTGGATGTAAGATTTTATGCTGAGACCGCACGCTCATGCTCCACAGTTTGAATAGATTAAATAGAAAAATGAGAATTTATGAGTAGTAGTTGAGTTTAATAAAGAGATAATCCTAAATATTTGTGACAGACATGAATATAGCCGACAACATTAAAAATTCTTCAATGTAGGTACATCTGTTGTGCGGATACTTGCGACCGGTTTCGTTTATGACTATTTTATGAAGATTATGCTGTATATTATGTTATTACAAATTTAAAAACAGAACCGAATTTTACTTATTTATTTCTAGAAAATTCTGTGTTTCAATATCATTATCTTTGTCGAAACTATACGAATATTATATGTTTCGTGGACGATATGTACTTGTGCATTTGTGACATAGGACATTATCGTGCCGAATGTTTCATTTATGATCATAATCTTGATGAATGTTTCGGCTGTCTTGCCGGTGCTCGATGTCTGAAAGGAGATTCATCACGAAAAAATGATTTCATTTGTCTGTGTCCACCGTGCCATTCAGGTCGTTTTTGTCAATTCAGTTCCGAAGTACTGAGTTTTTCGTTTGATTCGCCTATTATTGAGAGTCCTCTCATTGTACAGTTAGTCTACTTGATTTTTTCTATGGCGATATTCATCATCGGCACAATCACCAACTATGCTAGTTTTCTCACTTTCAAACGTTTGAAATTACGTACATTTGGTGTATGCAATTATCTTCTCATTTTATCAATGATCAATCAATGTTCTCTATTGCCACTTTTGTTGAAATTAGTTTACATACCGATGGGTTCATCAAACAATATTTCATGCAAAATAATTTCCTACGCACTCTCGGTTTTCACTCGATACTCATGTTGGCTTACTAGCTTGATCACTATTGAACGAATCGTCTCTGTTTTGTTTCCTTTCAGTACTTTACTAAACAAGCCACGTTTAGCTAAAGTTATAAGTTTGATTACATTAATCATTATTGCCACTATGCATTTTCATGAACTCATCATCTATACTGCTGCGACTATTCCAAATGGAAAAGCTTTCTGTGTCGGTAATTATGCCCAATTTTCAACATACAATCGTGTTGCCGTACTTATTCATTACATCGTTCCATTTTTTATTCAAATCGTGTGCATTACTCTATTGATTGTATTTGTTACTCGTATTCGTTCACGTACTACTAATGATCCAACTACGACTGTAGATCTTCTCAGACGACAGTTCTTAATTCATAAGGAATTGTACATTACTCCGGCTATAATTATATTGAGTGTCATACCACACAGTGCTCTCTCATTCAGTCTAAACTGTAATGCACTTTCAGCAGCATGGCAACGACATGCACTTATTATTACTTACTTTCTATCGTACTCACCACAGTTACTTGGCTTTGTCCTATTTGTTTTGCCTTCAACAAAATATTTGGAAGAGTTTCAAAAGACGTTCATGGCAAGAACATGTCTTTTTAAGTGGGCAAATTCAGGTGCAAAAAAAATCGCACACCTAAGAATTATCCAACGTCGTACTGCCATCAATTCAACAACTTATTGAGTTGTCAAACAACAACATGTATGCTACTACTTTCTATACTGTTTTATGAACAAGTTATGTTGATTGCATACCGATTGATTGAGTCTTGAAGGGTGTGAGTATTGACTTAGAGATAATTTATGTTCATACCGACGAATATGCACACACTGGATTGATGTCACCATAGTCACGTATTGTACTTTTCTAAACTGTAATTAATAACTAAAAACGATCGATTCAATAGAAAAGTCCTCACCGATTATGATTCATATTTTTGAAAGTTTCCATGCGTTCTTTTAGAAACAGTTGCTAGCACAATCCTTGTCGTATTAAATTATGACAAAAGATGTAACTATCTTTCCTTGACACATGAGAACTATTTTATTTTACCTGAATTCGGGCACATTTCTACATCATGATTTATTTTGTCGTTTATAACTGCGATAAGTAAATACCTTATATATCAGCGGTTTTCGATTCACAGGTTTCAGCCCGAGGTACCCCTCGGCGCGGTCGGGGCAGGGACTATCCTTTTTACTTCGTTGGGATTTTCGGGGTACGATTTCTATTCGAGATACGGGCGGGTGAGAGCTGTTTGGAAATTCTAAAAATACCCAGGTCGAACGATACGGTCCATTTAAGCCACGTATACGGGGAAGTATATCCGGCGCAAAATTACGGACCGTACCATCATTAAAATAGGCCGTTTTATGACCGTGTACCGTGAAAATATGGCCCCGCATTACTGTCCTCTTTAACAGTACCGTATACTAGACCGTATTTTTTACAGTGTACCGCAGTAAAACGGCTTATTTTAATGATGGTACCATCCGTAATTCTGCGCCTGATATGCGGCCCGTATACGGAACGTATTGCTCGGCTTGGTATGTGGGTCTCGGGTGGGGCGAGGATGGATTCGAACGGGTGTCAAGAGGGTAAAGAGTTTCTGCACGGCACCATGAAGGAGCGTGAAAATTTTTCGATAGATGCCACACCCTGCCAAGGAACGTCAAAAATCGATGCCCCACACACCTCTGTTATATGCATATTCTAATGAGATAATAGTCATATATGATCTGCAATAGCATCCTAGAGATTTTCCGTCATGGTCTGGTGTGTGTGTGTGTGGAGGGGGGAGGTGGTATGAGAACTAAACTTCTAGTCCTATGAACTTTAACACTCTTTTTAAATCGTGTTTGACAGAAATAATGCACGGTGAAGGATATAGAGTATATAAATTCAAGCAGCTGGCTTCATAGAAGTCGAATGACAAATTCTAGTTTTTCCTATTTTCTAAGATTAATAGTTCAATGCAAAAAATATGAAATCGAAAATTAAAACATTGAAACAATAAAAATGCAGATTTTGATTACCATATGGAGACGCTGTCCGCGATGTGGGTGTGGGTGTACATGACAATAAAACACAGCTGGCAAGTATGAATTTTTCCGAGTACTAGTACAGGTACGAGTACGGATCCTCGAGTACGAGTACCAAACCTTCGAGTACGAATACGATTACGACCGAAATGGTACTCGAGTAAGAGTATTTCGTCCAGCTCTGGTGGCGTCTATGTATTTATCTGAATGAATATGTGTAAAAAAAGCAACAGAAAAAAAATCGGCTGTTCATGTAATCCTCGAAAAATATATACTGCGACTTTATCGAGCATCATTTTGATGTAAGAAATGCCTATGAGGATTTCGAGTACTTTACCCTTGAGTACGAGTACTTCGAGTATTTCGCCCAGCTCTGCCATAAAATTCTTATTCATCTCATAGGATTCACATACACTCATGACTCTATATTTTAGTTCGACTACAATCAACCTGTTAAAGATGAAGTTAAGTACCAACTTTTCTGAAGTAACAATTTATTTTAAGACTTCCGAGACATATCATTATTAATCGTGCATAGTTGTGCTGCACCATTTTATAAAAATTACGAATAAATTGAAGTCAGTTTTTGATTCTGCCTGATTTTATTTTTATGTTGCACTGTTATAATCAACGTTTTGAATCCAGCGTCGACTTTGATTGCTGAATACTAATTGGTAGTGTTAAATATTGTGCTCAGCGTAAATATCGATTGATTAAACGGTGATATGTTCAAGGAGGAAACAATGTATTTCTATACTTCAAATGTATGGAGAAGTATATTAGGAGGTACCAGAAATTGCACTGCTGTACTCAGAATTTTCTTTAAATTTGTTTTCATTGGCTAACCAAAAAGACATACCGGTTGTTAATCTATATATTTTTGATTGCCATTAATATTACTTTAAAATAGGAATCTTGTTGGTGTAGTTCAGCGTTATTGTGTGTGTGGGTAAATAGAGACCTGAAAATATTCGCCTAAGTTTTCAAAAGACGATGTTTGACGATTTTAAAATCCAATTTTTTTAAAGAAAACATGTTAAATTTGTAATCAGTACAAAAATTTGTATCTGGAATGCATTTAGATCTGGCCTCGGATTTCAAATTTTCGAAATTATAGGAATAGCTATATAGAAGTTCGTTGTCTGAATTATACGATCATTTTCCCTAAAACTTGAGAAAAATTAATTAGGTTTTGTACCCCGAGACGCACCTAAAATAATATGCTTCGCTTGTTGAAAACAAATTTTCACATTACCAGGTTTTTTCCTAGTAACTGATGGCGGGAAGGCGACAGGAGGGGGTGCCACGAAGATCCCTGTTCTTCCACTCGGGGAAATGTCGAATCTCTTGAATATCTATGTAATATAGGAGAGTAATCGAAATATAGGATTTTTCAAAAAAATAGGAATTATAGGTATTATAGGTCGAATCCGATCCCAGATTTAGATATCTGTCCATCTCGAACAATTTATTTGAAAATCTTAATCAAAAAAATGTCATGCAACGGGTACAAGCCGATATACATAAATGTGTCATCGTCATCTTGATTTTGGTGTTTGAGTTTGAGTTTGGAATTGAAATGTTAAAAACATAGACGTAAAGTATAGACTCAAAAATATCTGAATCAGGCTTAAGATCTGTGTTTGATGCAAATTTGATTAAAAAGAAAATCATTTCTTTTTTTTTAATTTTACTTTACCAGTATTTTGTTGAGTGAAAACTTATTTAATTCATCCTTAAAAATCTTGCCGATTCATCTAAAAATCTTGATTACGACGCCGATGAACGCAGAAGATTTCACTTGATAAGATCAATAAAACAATAGCTATCGTTCAAACTACCCATGTTGTGAATACCGGATCATTTTTTGCGTTAAACCACGGTATTTGTCTTTCCTGCGGTAAATTCAAGGGGGGAAAAGCTGATTATTGATTAGATATGATTATCAGTGATTAGTGTTGATTAGGAGTGATTACCTAATCACTCCTAATCACTGACAATCACTGATAATCATTTCTAATCAATAATCAGCTGTTTCCCCCTTGGGTAAATTACACTGATATGGGAGCCGGTAACCGGACCGATAGAACCACGGTAAACCACTGGTTTTTTCCGAATATTTACTACGTGTAAAAGTAAAAAAATTGGATGTTTAAAATAGTTTTATTGATGATTTGGAACACTTTTCTGTCAAAGACTATAGACGAATCGGTTAACCATTTTTCTTAGCGGTAACCGCGGTATTAATCTAAACCAGCTGTTTACCACGGTAAAAGCCGGTCAACTTTCATTGATGGGAGCTGGTAACTGGACCGGTAAAACCACGGTCAACCGCCGATTTTCTAGCGCTTTTTATTACATTGGTATCTAAAAATTTAGTCCAGTGTGTAGGTACCGCAGGACGAGTTGAGATTCGTTCTGCGCCACGCAAGCAATATTTTCTTCGTTTTTTAGCTGAAAAACAATTATTTTTTGTGACTTTTCATCAGAGAAGTGTCGCTTTCGGTCAAAACAACCGACTCAACCATTTCAAGCCCCAAAAGGTAGTGTTTTACTAATGACACAGTTCGGAAATTTTTGGTAAACCATGTCAGACGGGACACGGGACGGGACGCGGGACAGGATGGGCCAGAGGGCGGCGGGACGACTTTTTTCTCGTACCGTGGAGCTCTGATAGGTACTGAATAGTGCAGTTATAAAAAGTTAACTACATTCTTTGAGCTGAATCGAAAACTGAACGAAACAATCATTCTTTGTTAGGAGAGGAATCTGAATATTTGCCAAAAGTGCATTGATTGTTCATCGAATCCTATATCCTCATAAAGTGCTCTAGAATACTAAAGCAAACAATTGTAATGTTCAATAGATTTTCATGTAATCAAAGGAGACTGAGAAAAATATCGATGAATTCGGATAATTCATGTTCTGTAAAATTCATAGTTGAAAGAATCTAGACAGTCAGCATTAAGATCCCCTTGGTGATTTTTTCTTCTGTCATTCATCAATTACAATCCTATCTCTGAATGAACAGTAACTCCAAATATGATGGTTAGAGGTAAAATGATTCTCGTATACACAAACAACTGAATGTAAACCAATTTTTCATTCAAATCACAATGAACAGATATACACATGTTTTTTTCACATCTTGGAATTCAATTGAGTAACCTAAACATTCTAGTTAGTCTACAATCGTTTTCCTTTATTTTCACTCTCGCACGTCATAAGTTCTTGTTGAAATTTGCAATACTTATCAGTCGTTGAATCAGTTGATAAGAATAAAAATATATTAACACGATCTTTTCAAATATATGTCCTACTGTTCTGTTATCTCAAGACAAACTTATGGCCATAGAGAATTCTCTTGTCAATAAAACTTGGTGGCATGATTCAGTAGTCTATCCAATATATCCACGTTCGTTTTTCGATGCTAACGGTGATGGTATCGGTGATCTCAAAGGAATTACTATGAAATTAGACTATTTGAAAAAGTTAGGCGTAGATATTGTTTGGTTAAGGTTAGCACTAACTTCTATCATCGAAATTCAAATGCTCGATATCTTATACGTTTGGTCCGATTTATGACTCACCCAATTATGATAATGGTTATGATCTTCGCAATTATTTTGAAATAATGGCTGAATTTGGAACAATGGAAGATTTCGATCAGATGCTAAGGGAAATGAAACGACGCCATTTGAAATTAATCATGGATCTTGTTGTCAATCATACTAGTGATGAACATCCATGGTTTATTGAATCAAGAAAAAGTAAACATAATCCTTATCGAAATTTTTACCATTGGGTAAAAACGGAAAAGCACCGAATCGGTGGGGAACTGCTTTTGGTGGTTCGACTTGGGTAGGAAAATTTTTTTGAAGAAGTAATTTCTATTCATTTATCTAGACTTATGATACAATTACTGGCGAATACTATCTTCATACATTTACATCGAAACAGCCTGATTTGAACTGGGAGAATCCGACTGTTCGTCAAGAAGTCTATAGGATTATGCGCTGGTGGCTGGATAAAGGTTGTTTTTGCTAAAAGAAGAATACTCTCTTTTTCATATTGAGTTCGTTATCTTGAATCTATGGAGTAGTCATAGATGGCTTTCGTATGGATGTGATTAATTTTATTTCCAAAGTATCAGACTATCCCGAAGGTCAGTGCTTTGATGACAAAGAATATTCTGATGGAACATTACACTATATCAATGGACCACGTTTGCATGAATACTTGAAAGAAATGCACGAATTGGTCTTACGCCATTACAATCTTGTCACTGTTGGAGAATGCCCTGGTGAGAAGAAAAAACGAGAAAAGATAAAAGAATATTGAATTTTTTATTACCCAGGAGCTCAACTACACGATGCAGAATTGGTAACACACTCCAAGCGAAAAGAACTCGATATGATATTTACTTTCGAACATATGAATCTTGACGGAGGACGACATCAAACTTTTACAACACTGGTTGATCCGGGTAATTGTAACAGGAGGTGGACACCAAAATTATTCGATTTGCGCGAATTAAAACATCATTTTACGACTTGGCAAAAAGGTCTTTTTGGTAAAGGTTGGAATAGTCTCTATTGGAATAATCATGATCAACCACGTATCGTTTCATGATTGGGGAATGATTCTAAGCAATATCGAGTTCTTTCTGCTAAAATGCTCGGTACTTGTTTACATTTTCTATGTGGGACACCTTATATTTATCAAGGCGAAGAGATTGGTAAGTTACAAAACAAAACATGCTTATAAGCATGGAAGTAAGCAAGTTTTGCTAAGCTGTTGAGATAGAGAAATATCAAAAGTTTGTTTTTACATATTTAACAAGATACAAGCGCCTAAAATTGCACAATGAATTTACGATCATGCGTTTTATTATTCTTTTGGAGAATCGAAATCTAATTAAGATTCTTGACATTTCAGTGGTGTGTACCAGAATAGAGACAGCAACACAAACATCAGCTTTCATTAGATTCATATGAAAATGTGAAGCAGTGATTCGAAATTTCCTTTACGAAATAATCATCAATTAAGAGTGATATTTGATTACTTCATGAATACTCTTGAAGCATTCTGTTCTTTCTTACTTTTTATTTTTTATTCATTCGTTGTTAAGGTATGACTAATGTTCGTTTTCCATCATTGGCCGAGTATCGTGACATTGAAACAACGAATTTCCATCGTGATGCTATTCAATGTGGTCTATCGTTGGAAGAAATTATGTTGGTAACTTATGCCAAATCGTGTGACAATGCACGTACACCAATCCAATGGTCGGGCTCGTTGGTTCATGGTGGTTTTACGAATGGTGTCGCTGATGTCAAACCATGGATAGAGGTTAATCCGAATTTCAAGAATATTAATGTTGAGGATGCCATGAAAGATCCGAATTCAATTTTTTACTATTATCAAAAATTAATTAAATTACGAAAGGAAATATCAACGATGACTGATGGCAATTATGATATTCTTCATGAGGAACATAGATATGTATTCATTTACAAACGTTTCAGTGAGAATAGTCAAGAGATAATTGTAGGCTGCAATTTTAGTGAGGAACCAGTAGCTATTGAGGATAGTCTATTGAATGAACGGTTAAAGAAAAATGGTCGATTATTGATTGGTAATTATGATGATAATCAAACAAATAAAAAGTCAGATTGGCTCTATTTTCGTGCTTACGAAGCTTGGGCAATCGAGTTATTAGAAAAGATAGAATAGATTCTTTCTCACTTGTTTTACTGATACATGCATTACTTTTTCTATGATTGACTTATTTCAACTGATGAAATAAATACAAAACATAAGGTTTTCAAAGAAATATTCAAATTTTGATGCCGAAAAACATAATGCTTGATGTATTTGAAGTGTTGGTTTCGATTTTTTAAAGCGTTGTTCATCATTGAAGAATAAGAAGGAAATGTGGACAACTTTGTTAAAATACATCGTAAAATAGTAGAATATAAGTTGTAAGATGTTAAGACTGATGCAACAGACTCATCGAGTGAAAATATACAACAGAGAACGGCCTGAAAATTTATTCTAATAGTGAAAAAGCAAACTAATTAAATCGATTTCTTGAAAGAGTATCAGTAATTAGTACAGACGTGGTAACGGACAAAAACATGCAATGTTCCGTTGAATGGTCGTGCTGTGCAATAAAACTCAAATGAACATGATAGAAAATCAATACGCGCGAAAAAAGATTTATCAGAATAGCAAATGAGGCACGTATGATCGAAACAGAAATATTCAGCAATCAAAAGTAGCAACCATACGGGGATAGGACGGTTGAACAGTTGGTGTATATGTTATAGCAAACATGCATCCAACACCGACTCATACTCCTGAATGGTATCAGTTATTTCGGATGCAGCGTGACGATTGCTCTCTGTTGTCTAATTATAGAAAAAAACTACTACAGAAGCAACGAATTTAGAGAATTCATTAATTGAGCCAACCGCATAAAAGAAATGAATAAAATGTTTCTATCATTTACACATCAATAAGAAAAACAAATGCAGAAAGAAAATATTCATGACAGTGTGATCACAGTTAATGCTTTGTCTAATTAAACCAGTACGTTTACCAGATACACAGAGTTATGGCCACACTTCATGCTCATGAAAGCGCTTGGTTTAAGTATGATAACTGAACGTTCGTATACGTGATGTAGCTTTTGATGTCGTTCTTCTATTTACTCACAGTCATTAATACTAACCATATTGAAAAATTCTAGCATGTAAAATTCAAATGGTGTAGCGTAAGAAAATCCGGAACTTTGTATTTTTCTCTTATTGTGTAAGTCAAGAGAAGCAAACTCGCATAGAGATAGAGTCACCTTGGACAGCTACTTTCAGGCACGTAAAATATGGAATTGCATGGTTCATCTGATGCTGCTCATGAAGCATTCGTAAACGATAAAACATAACTATTTTTTGTTATGCGTAGTTCTAATTCACACTATACTTTTTGAGCTATTTGTGCAAGAAACATTCAAATAAAAGTTGAGTACGGTTATATGATGCGTTGTATCAGTAAGATGGAGTAACATTTCACTCTTCTATGTTTTCAAATGCTGTTCTTAAATGTTTTTTCGAAAGATTTCGCCAGTTAGAAGACTTAAAACAATATCGCTGATCTCTACGATTACTTGTTTTACTATATTCAAAATTTACTTGTATTTCAGCATTGAGTACTTGTTACATGTAGTCGATAACAAAGAAAATAATCATGATAATGTGTGCTAATTCAAGACAAACTTATTCAGCACTTGTATCATAGATGATAAGATGTATTCAACGAAAAAGCAAAAAACTAACGACCAATCCTACAGATACTATTTTGTATGTTGCATTGAAAACCTAAAGAATACAAAAACTATGTGAGAATACTCGTTTTTATTGTTAATATTGTATGAAAATTAGATGTTCATTTGATGATCGACGTCATCAGTCAGCGAATTCCAGAGTAGTATACGCAACATAACTATTCATCAATAGACAGTATTCGTATATAATCTTGAGTGAAGTAAAAGATTAGCTGAACAGAGAGACCATTCCAAATGGCATCACCATAGTCATGTCTCCTTGTCGATTAGTTTGCTCGATGAGTTGCAGATGAATGAAACTTCTGCTCATTGATTACGAAGGAAATCGACGATCTACATCATAAAAATATAGACAAAGACAAGTATTTTCAATATTGTTCTTTCAACTCGTATAACTAAGGTTAACAGTGAGATCTAATTGAAGCATTCTAAATAATTTACGCTTCCACAGAGATATGATTTTTTTCAATCGAATCTACATTCAATGAAAAGCAAAAATGTTCACTTTCTGCCATAATGAAATCAACGATGTGTGTTGCACGTTTTAAAACGGTGTTATAATTTAAAATTGTCGCATTCAAATTCAGTCAATTCTTTTATATCTTGGAAAATCATTTTGCGTTCACTTAATACTAAATAACTGAGAATTTTGAGTTGCACAGTTATAGCATGGACTAACTTGTAATGCATACTTTTTGTCATCATTCACAATTAATATAAACAAACATGGAATTATCGATTTTCTTTCATTCGAATACTTAACTGATTGATGATCATGCTATGATTTAATTTATTATTGAATAGTATTGTCAAATATTTTATAAAAAGTATCAAGATCATTAAGTTGTTAAACAAAAAACGCACATTGTTATGAAAATTGTCCAGCATGCATACATTTTGAACTTGAAATTTGAATTCAATTGAGTTTTTATTTTTGTTAAATTTTAACCTTCATCTTCAGATGGCCCTTGTCCCGGTGCGTATGTCACAGTCTTGTTCTAGTTAAAAATCGAAAACTCAACTGAATTCAAGTTCTAAGTTTGACACTATTATGACAATCATATTTACCTATAACATCACATTTTTCTCTCATTACAAATTATGACCATTTTCCATATCGAAAAGAATAGAATTAGAAATAGGGCAAAGTCAACTAAAATAGTATGAATAATTAATAACGTGAGTATCGTCGTCTATTTCTAATGACGAATCCGAAACCAGACTTTTAAGGCGATTTTAATATTTTCAACTTGGACTTGGAGAAGACGACGCTTATATCGCCTTTCTTCTTTGGTGTTGAAGCTGCTTGCTTTTGTTCGTATTCAATTTTAATATTTTCGAACTCGTGAAGAATGTGTTCACATACTTTTGAATTTAAGCCTGACCTAGCTGCTGCCGTCCTAACAGCTGCTGGCATTTCTTCATCTTCATTGTCTTGAACATGTTCAGCGGACGTAGTGGATAATTCTGAATTGAATAGTTTTGTTGACATACGTCTGCCTCCGTTCTTATAGTTTTCTACTGCATTTATGACACTGGCATAGGTGCCTCGACTTAACCAAGTGATAGATGAGAGCGTGCTCACTGAAGGTTTTACAACAACGTTGATTGACGCCGTTAAGGACCCAGCTACACCGCCTAGCATTCCATGACGTGCATAACCGGCGCGTGGTTGTGTTACGATTCCTGTAACGCCATCTTTCCAGCCTTGCCATAAAGTAGACCCAGCAGCCTTAGCGCCAGATGTGAAATCAGTGACACGTGGTCTTTCGCGAATGACCGGTTCGCTACGATGAATTTTAGATTGTTTAATGAACATATGAAAGTAAACTATTAAAAGAAATCTCACCTGTATGGATCGTAAAGTGTAGTGACACAATCAAGTGCATCAGTCACTTCACCGTAGAGTGATAGACAGCCAATCGTTAGATGTCCTATACCTATACCGAAACCTTTTGCAGCACTTCCTGCACCTTCAAGTGTTCGCATAGCTGAACTATCATTTTCCTTCGTAACAGCACGTTTCACGTCTCCAGCCGTGCCGAATATACTTAAAACAGCCTTTTGTGAATGTTCAATAATACCATGAGTAGGGAAATGTATACGATTATCGTACATAAATATCCAGTCTCGTGTGGCGTGACGTTGTAGTTCAGATTCTTCTAAAACACCTGCTGCAACGAGTACTTGAGCGACTGGACGCGATATTTGTAAATTATATTTGTCCACACGATAACAGGCAGCAAACGTTGGTTCTAAATCACTATGCAAACGTGCTAATGGTAAATTAGCATGAAATGCTTGCACTGCTGCTACACATCCATCTTCTTTTAAAATACCATCACGAATACGTTCAGCAGCGGCACTTGTCGTAGAAAGATGAACGAATCGGAAAGCTTCAGCTAATTGTATAGCAGTGATCGATTTTCCTGGGATCGGATGAGGACCAGCACCACTTTTTTCGACTACGCTGCCCCAAAAAAATTGATCACCAAAAAATGGTACAATAATCGTCGGTTTTCCAGCTCGAAGACCAGCTGCAGTTGTACCTGCCCCGCCATGATGGCATACAGCAGATACTATTCAATGAAATAGATATATTGCTATTATATCTAGATGAAAGATGAGAGAGATAAAACTTACCATATTGAAAAAGCCAATCATGTGGTACATTACCGATTTTAAATATATTCGAAGATAATTGATCGGAGTCTTCAGCAAGACCCAGCAATACAGCTCGATATCCAGTTTCTTCGATAGCATCACAGACGACTTGAAGAATACGACGAGAGTCATGACCTGTTATAGAACCGAACCCGATATAGATCGGTAGTGGTAACTGACTATCATCACGAGTGCCATCCGCGTGTATGCCGAGAAAATCGAGTAAATCTTTCGGTGGATTCGAATAAGTACTGCCAAGATCGAGAAAAAAAAACCCAGACACATTGATATATGATCCCCAATCATTAGGCTTTTCAACAAGCGATGGTGACCAACAGTAGGTATGTGGTACACGTTCATCAATCAATGCATTTGTCGCTTGACGTCCACCTATCTCTCGAAGACCAAGTGTTTTCGTTCGAAAATCATTCACGAGATCATGCATACCAGTCCAAGTCTAAAAAGAAATAAAATAAACAGCAAAAGCAATGACTTGCTTTCTTCTCACATGCCATTAGCTTACCAACATCTCGATGACATCATACGAATATAAATTGATCTTTGGCGTTGGTCCAATAGAACTTTCGATATTCGATAGTGGATGTGGAAAAGCAGTGGTAGGTGACCATGGCATGGTAAACATAATATGTAAAGGTATTTGTAATTTCTCTGCACAGTGAATATGGCCGAAAGATGGTGGATTTGCGATGATTGCTTCAGCACAAAATGGTACCTTTGTATCCTCATCATCGGCTATACATGCTTGCCATGTAGAAGCAAGAATATCAGCCAGAGAACGACGTTTTTTTGTAACATCCCCTGCCATTATACTATTTAATGACGGAATAATGCCTGCATTTTTGACCATGAACGACATTAAATCAGCCGGATCACCAGCTAATGGATAAAATTCTAAGCCATTGCCACGAACGAATGATCGAAATACTTCATGTGTTGCTAATCGAACACGATGACCAACAGCTCGAAGTGCTTGACCGAGACTAAAAATATTTAGTCGATTCTCAACGATCGATAAGAAAAATGTAAAAAATCATGTAACTCACGCAATAAATGGTTGCACATCACCTCGTGTACCAACAATCAGTATTACAATAGCCAGACGTGGCACAAGAATGTCATCATCGAGATTTTCTTTCCCTTGACTGTTTCGCTTTTGACTTTCGGTCGATGGTGATGTTGGCTCTATTGGCAATGATGGCATTGAAAAAATTTGTGATTTTCGTTTTGGATTGAATGTCACACCGATACGTCCATCAGCTTCATCGAGATTTACGTTATAATCAAGAATATCATTTGATTTCTTGTCAGAATCTTTAGATTTACTCAAATTTTTTTCATCTATCATTACTTGTCCCATTGCATAGATAACTTTGCCACAGATAATGAGACGAGCATGAAGTGTAAGTTTTGTATTTACACAGCAAATAACAAGACAATTTTCATGATTATTTTGATTGTTTAGCAACTTCGAATTTAATTCTATGGGATCTTTGTTGTCTAGCAAGGAGTTAGAAAAGATTTGTGTACCATTAAGCCATATCATTGCTTCAATATTAGATTTTCCATCGTAAACATTTGATGGCTCAAAATTAAAATAGAGTTTTTGTTTTGATTTTTTATCAGCTGATGTCCATTCAAATTTTTTACAATACCACCATTTACATGGTAGTTGTTTATCATTGGCATCATTAACAACATGAGGTAATTCTACCGATGTCCAACGTTGATCTGCATGAACATTATTTACCGATTCGACGATAGTTTTTACATTATTGCTATCATTGGATTGTTGATGATAGCAATACCAATCATGATCACAATCGATACTTGTGACATCCCTATTATCCGTCGCCGCCATATCGGGTTACTTTCTAAATAAGAAATAAATCAAAATGACGAAGATATGATTATTAGTGCATTACTCTTTCTTTTCTTTGAATGATGAAAAAGACATGCTTTATTCTTGTTTTTAACATCACCTTCGGAGTAATATTTCATGCGTCATTATATTCATGGTTTATTCTAGGACGATTAGCTAAAGCAAGTAGATGCAGGATCGATTTTTCTCTTTCTGTTCTATGTTTCTTTTACTTTTACTTTCTCCTCTGAGTTGATATTCATCTAGTAATACGACGAGTGATTGAATAGAAAAGAAATCCTTAGTGTTTCGATTTTTGACTACAGTAACACGTGAAGTCTATATGATATTCATCTCATAGTTTATTGCAAACCGTATTCTTCTAATCGTTTCTATATCGAGGTGTTTTTCATGCGGTTTACTGCGGCAGTGAGAGATGAATGTTATTCTTTCTGCAGATCATAAATCAAAGTAAATTAAAGAAAAGCATTGATTACAGTCGACCGTGAATCAGCGAAGATAGACCCAATAGGAGGAAAACATCAAAGCTTTTTTTGTCTTTTGAAGATCAATAGGGCGTTTTTAATTATTTTGACTAATATATATACATACCATAGTTCATAATAAATACAAATAGTTGGATTTACGTCATTAGAATGGTTTTTCTTGTTATCAAAAGTGTTCGAGATCATTTTCTAGGCTAGTATATATTTCTCTATGTATTTATGAAGGCTTTCATAAAACAATGGTTATTTTTTTTTGTTTTGTTTTAATTGAGTTTGTTATATATTTAATATGATTTCAATATGATACTTGCTGTTGTTGCGTCTTATGATGACGATTGAAAATTTTTCTCAAAAAAATAACTTATTGATTTGTATCAATTTCATTTATTTTAGACGTATTCTTTGAATAAATTCAATACAATTACAAGTGATTGTTACATTCGAAAACAATAAGAATATTGTGTTGAAATCTTGAAATACGAAATAAGCCTAATCAAATGTCATATATTAAAAGTCGTATATATATATTAAATTACAACTAAATGTCTCTTGTGGGATTATTCGAGCTTCAGTCACATCAAGACTTCTCAACTCAATAATTATAACTGAGTCGAACGATACTAATTTAATTCAATCAAATCAATTTAGTAATAACTTCATCAATTAGCGCTGGGTCATATTCTTATTTAAGAAGGGCAAAAATTTAAACGACATAAATTATTTATCTTACTTTACATAGATTGTATATATGATGAATGATAGTAGCACGAAGGTGATCTAGGTGACCACGTTTACATGATGGTATCTTTTATAAGTACGTTTTTGAGGCTGAGAATGAAGATTAGGAACTTTAAACCAATCCGATACCGATCTCTATAAACCAAATATTATTGATACGTAAACGTTTGCTTTCCGTTAAAATATCTTAATATTTTTGAATTTTCCTTCATCAGAGCAAAATAACGCATGTCATGTACCATACAATTTGTTATTTAGAAAGTATGACTGCTCGTTTTATGAAGATAGTACAACTGTGAGCTCATAGATACGAACCTCTATGAAAAGTCATGTGCACACACTTTTAAAAGATTCTACAATAGTCGATCAAGCTCAGAGATACATAAAAAATTAATTTCACTTGTGAAAAATTCATCGACATGAAGATCAAGAATATGTTTACGTAAGACTCTCTACAAATGAACGTCATCATTAATCCGTTTTGTACTACGTAGTTCTGACGTCATTGTTTTTCTTTACAATGAATAAGAAAAAAATACTAACGTAAACATAACGAAATTGCTTCACAAATATGTTCAATCTCCTCTTGTTGATAACGTCGATTAATAGAAGTTATTCATTTTAAATAATTGCCAAAACAAAATACTTTTCGTTAGACAACCGTAGAAACAGATTTCTATTATCTTGATTCATTTTTCGAACATTCTTTTCGATTTGATAGAACAGAAATACTGCAGTTGTGTACGTAAAGTTTGATATCGCTCATACTGACCACAACAGTTCCGAGTTCGATCAAAAAATGAAGAAAAAAAACATTTAGTCGAATTGCGTTTTCAAAAGATCAAGATCGTATTCATAAATCGAACATTTTTCGTACCAATCAAATACAATAAAAATTAGTATGTTTTACATAAATTTCAATGTTTCTGTTATCGAAATTTTTCACACCGATATATCTTCTTTGCCCATTACAGATAATACGTCTTCTAACTATATATCAATACAAAAATAATGACAACTATCATTTGAATATGAGATATTCATATGAATATGCTTACCCGATGTATAGAACCTACAGAAAAAAACCTCATATGACTATCTACTGGTATTTTAGTTTGCTTTTTGCAACTTATTATATCGTAGTAGCATTTATGTACTGCTCTCGATTGTTTGTGGTGAATGAATGGTAGATTTGGCTTTACTGAAATTAGAAAACAACGAATATGTATAGATGATAACAAGGATGATGAGAAATATTCACGTTCTTGAAGGAGTATCATGTCTATTTTTTCTAAATAAAACAACTAGGCTCTACAATAGTTTCTCAATCAGCATTATTATTAAACTTGAGAAAAATGTAAATCAATTTCTCGAAAGAGTTTAAGATAAGAATGATGCTTGTGTTACTGTTCTTCATTTTTCTTTGGTAAGAATACGTTTTAGAAAGTCGTGAATGAAAGAAAACCTTTAACACCATCGTCAACTCTATTAATTATCTGATTTGGAATAAAAGTTATTGGATAATTAAATTTTGAGAGAAATGTTCGATGAGTGAGGATTGCTCCAAATCACAGTAATTTAAAAAGATTCTTTTGTTTGAATAAAGTATTAATTTATTCGATCTACGTCGAGTCATTCGATTACAATGGAATGCATTAAGATTTAAATGCATCTTAAATAAGTGTATGCTGAAGCAGTATATCACTTGAATTTGTTGAATGTTGATGATAGAAAGGTCACAAAAGGAATAAAAACTTTATCTCTGAATAAACTATTGAGATTTTTCTGTAGAATACAGCCCGTAAACCTCTTAAATTTCTCTTGAAAAGCTTTCGATACGTATCGGATTAGTATTTGGATTGTTCGTTTTGCTTCTTATCTACTTTGAAACGATCATTTAAACCAATCAACGTAATAAGTGCTGCTCCTATTAGTTTAATGTGTACATCAGGAATTTTCATTTCGCATTAAAATCATTCGATAAAATATTAATTTGACATCGATAAAAAAATTTTATCTTTTTTGGAATCGAAGTTATTTTCGATAAAGCAGTTCTTAGAAGAATAATCTAAATAGGAAGCCCTCTTATATCACTCCCATTTTCAAGTGGAAAAAATAATCACTATCATCGTGTTAGATACACATTGTAGAGACTAATTCTTTCGATAGGCTTTTATTAGAACGAGAAAATAAATATCGATACACACAATATCATCTTCATTTGATGACTTAATCAAATGAGAGATAAATGCTTATGTTATCTGAAAAGTCTCTAAATAGATTCATTGGTTCTTTTATTCGTCATGATCATTTGTCCAGCACCTGGAAGCAATTCTGTCAAAGCCATTGGTACAGGACGCGTGGTATGTATTCTTCGACTTCTACAGTATTTAAATAGATTGCCTAATTGCTTCCGATATGTTGATGATAAACAATAATGAACGTAAAATGATGAAGCATAAGTAATATAAAGAAAAACACTGAGTATTGATAGACAAAAATTTTCTATCGCTATTCTTTCGGCTGATTTTTTTTTATTGATAAAATACTTATCGCTGAATATATGAAATATGATGTATAAGGACCACACGATATTAGAGCAAGAATTATGCGAAGCAGTATAATAGATGTTAACGAACGTTGAGCACGTCTTAGATGAGTTCTATTATTTAATTTGTAATAAATCAATATAGCCATTGCTATCAGAATAGATAATGGTAGTATACCAAAGAGAATAGGTATACAGAAAAATGATGCATAATTAGAAAAAATGACATTATACATTGGTGTACAAGTAGCACTATTATTCGTTACAATGATTTCAGTAAGTGTTATGTCAGAAGTGTTCCCCTTCTGCCATAAGACGGAACGAATGATACACACTCCTTTCTAGTACAGTGGTTAATACGTCTGCCCGGAAAGCAGGAGGTGCATGGTTCGATTCCATGCGAGAGGAGGTTACTCTTTTGTTCCGTTCTGTAGTCATACCATCACGTTGCTGTCTCGGTGATATCAGATGAGAATGAGAAAGAGAATAAGAGAAATAAAGACATAACAGTAAGAATAAAGAATGGCAGACCTTCGGTTATAATAAGAAAGCTAACTATACATGTGACTAAACTAATGAAACGAAGATTACTCATATATCGCCATCGTGGTGTTCGACAACTAATAAAAAATCGATCGATTGACATTAAACAAATACTATACAGAGAGATTAATGTTGATACGCGAAGTATGTACGTTCTTATTTTACACCATAGAAGATTGGACAATGTAAAATCGATATTAAATCCAATAGCTAAAATCCGAGGTATTAAACCAATATTAAGAACAAAACAATCAACTATTGATGCGAAAATCAATAAAAATGTACATGGATTTTTTCGATGTAAAAATACGGTACGAATATTGAGTAAATTACCAGAAAATCCAAATGTATAGATAAAAATACCGAGGTAAATTGTAACTTGAGATGCAATATGCATTAACAGTGACATGTTGTATAGATAAATCGAATAAAGCCGTTTTTTTCTCTGCTTTATACTATTATTTCTTCAATTAACTGGCAATCTGCTCATTAAAAAGAAGAGAAAAAAATATATTGCGTGTCTAACATATTCTTAGAAATAATAAACTTCACATGAAGTTAATTTATAAAATTGTTTGCCCTTAAAAAATAAAATAAAAGAACATGGTTCTGTTATTTGTATTGAAGACTTTCTTTAGATGATGAATGTTTCCGTTGATACCAAAATTAATTATGAACAATATCTTGCATTCTATTGACAATCGATGAATGGAAAGAGGATTTCTTTATGTTTCGAATGACTATTTTCAGCACGTAATATCAATAAGTTGCTATACAATTCGATGAGTTACATTTTATTGAATTAAATCTTACAAATAGAACGAATTATGAAGATCGTTAATTATCTTTTTTTGTTTATACATTCTTATGACAAACTGATCGTGAAATACCATTGAGATCTTATGTATGAATTTTGTACTTGCAGCTATGAGAAGATGAGCGAACGGAGAATGGTAAATTCTAAAGATTTGTATCGGTATATCTTTTGTTTTGAAAGACTTCAACATCGATAAATAGATCATTCAAACGACTGATGTTACACTTCGTGACTGTAGAGTATGCATGATTATGATGCTGCTAATTGAGAAACGACGAGCACCTGTAGTCTTTTTTGTCATTCGATAAACGTCCTATTAACCTTAATTTGTTTTTTACTTGCTCAACCCTCTAGTGTCTAGTACTGTTAGTTTAACTTTCTCTTTAGCTAGTGTAGTTATGTTGTCGTAGTCCTAAGTATCGCTCTAGTTCTCGATTGATATGATCGACGCCTAATTTACCGTTGCGTAATCATGCAAAAGAACTACGTTGAGAGTATGAATGTATCAACTTCGTTAAAAAAACGAATCGAGAAATCAAAATATTTTAAAGAATTTCCCCTTCACAAGACATTGATTGTGCAAAGAGTAGCTATTTTCGACCTACAACTCGCAAGACGCGGTTTCGCTTGAAAATATACTATCTCGAAGAAGCATTATGTTCTTCGGCTCAAATTTTCCTGATATTGTATTAACCACTAGATATGTCTCAGGAAAAAAACAGTGAAAATCACGCCCTTCTATTATTGTCCTGTCAATAATTATTAAACGAAATGCGACTGTGCTCTCTATTTTGAAATGGAATAGCAATTAGATTTTATGAATACATGTATATTTAGTTCAATGAAACAGGACCGACATGTCAATAATTGCTGCAGATGAAAGGTTGTGCTATCTTTTTATTAGAAAGTATCGAGCAACTTCTAGAACCTCATGAAAAACAACTTTCACTAAACAAAGTAAACATTCTATATGCGACAGACACTAATAGAAATCAGAATTTTTTGTAAGGAATTTTCTTTTTTTTGAAAATTTACTGTTACATATACGAACTTTTTTAATAGTGAATATCTGAAGATAGTTGATAGTAGGAAAATTGCAAACGTATCCACTGATATAATCTGGTTCCTTTTTTGTTGAAATTTTGAACTTGATTTTAAACGAGACTTGACAATGTCCATGATTCTCTTTTACAAAATTTTTTTTCTTTGAATCACGATGGTTCGACAAAAAAATACTCTTCTAAGCTTTTGCTTTATAGTTAAAATTTATAGTATCTCTAACATAAATATAACCTTCACCGAAAAGTAATCTGAACCTTGACAAAGATCTTCACCTCTTCTGTGTATTTTTCATCGATGAAACACAATAATTGAAAACATAAATCTCCCTTAAACTATACACAATTATCGAAAGCTGACCAAGTTCAAAGGATTATTGTATGAATAATTATTTTTTCAAATAAAACTAAGCAATAAGATTTAAAAAATAATCTGAAGCATACCAATCACAATTACAATAGAAGTTTTTTTTTTCTTATATCTATGAACGATATTTTCGAAAAGCAGCATTTTTTTCTATCTGTTCCATTTCATGAATTTCTAATCCAAGAATAACATCAATGCTTGTATCATTTTTTTCTGTTGAAAATAAAATAGCTGCACCATTAAATTGTGTATCTGTTGGTAGTAAGATTCGACAGGGATAAACATCGAATTCGAAATCCGAATCTGTATACATTCCCATTTTATTCCATGCTGATATTGTAAAATCTGACACATCTAAATTACATGTTGGTGAAATCTTTTTCTTATCTGTTTGACATAGAATCCAAGCAAGAGTCGTACGTATATCATCATTGTTATTATTTTCAATAGCTTTATGAATTTGACTAGGTAATAAACGAAGATAATTTTCATTTAATAATTCTTTCATATTCTTTTCTAAATAAGAGAACATGATTGCATTTCCAAAATAAGTATTAGATATTGATGGCCATGTAATACGTGAGCGTACATTGGTTGAAATATAGAGTTTTGTTGTTGATAATGTCGAATGATTACGAGCAAACATGACATGATGATAAAGATGAGCAGTAAGAACATCAAACGTTGATACATATATTAGATTTGATGATAGATGAGTTATAGCATCAGATTTCATTCGATAGAGTTCATCTGCTGAAAATCGAAATATTTTTACAATGATTTGTTTTCTTTGTTGTATCGATGAAGAATTATTTTCGTTTATCGCAAGACTTTTTCGATGGTTAAAATTTATGTTTGTCGTTTTCAATAATTCGATTTCTGTTGCACTTGGCTCGAGAAGTAATCGTTGATGACAAACATCAGGTTGATATTCTAAATTTTTATTTAATCTAGCCCAATCTTTAATTAGTTGAAAATATGAATGTGCATCAGCAACTTGATGATTTAAGCTAATGCCTAATGCAACACTACCACATAGAAATCGAGTATGACGAACATGAAATAGAGTATTAACATCGACTTTGTTTATTAACTGAAGTGCTTCTGGAATGATATTAGCATTGTTATATTCTTCGAATGTTAGTGGCAATTCACATAATGAAATGTTTATTGCTGTTGACACAAATAAAATACCACCTTTAGATTCATCGTGTACGATGGATACTTTATTGTCAGTATCGAATATTTTAAAAGTACCATTTAATAAAGGATAATAATTTAGTAACTTTCGTAAACTTAAGATCAAATGTTCGACATTCATGAACATATCTTTTGATTGAATTTCGTTTGATGGCCACCGTTGAATATTATAAAAATAGATACAACTAATACTATGAACTGAAGGTATAATCCAATCATTAGGAGATAATTTCAATGATGGAAATGGATCACTTTTTATTATGGTTGAAGACAAGATAGTTTCTAAACATAATAACGATAACGATCGATGACAAATATCATAATCTTGAGAATCTTTGATTTTTACTCACGAGTAATATTTTGATTCATTTCATTCAAATGAAAATATATATGTATTTCTAAAAAAGAAAGTAGAATACATGGCTGGTATTACATTCTATTATCTATGTAAGATGGCCATTACACAATATTTTCTTTCCTTTATTTTCTTTGACATGTACTTTCGTAATCACATAGATAGATAAATATTTTCTTATTCCTTTACTAAGTAGTTTTATTGACAAATGCACTTATATACATAGTTGACGCCACTTATACTGAAAATATGCCTTAATGTAATACAGAATATAAAAGTAAAAAGTCATAATACTGCGTCATTGGAAGATATTAGAGATAGAAATACATTTGTGGTTTTGAATGTAGAGAACTGTTTAAATCTTCCATCGAATATTCTTCATATTTGATTGACGAAAAACGCTGAATCTATTGAATTTTGCAATTAGTAAATTGTTCTAAATATAATAACTATATGTATATGAAATCACTCTAGTAGGTCTATTTAACACAAGTATTTATATGATCAATTTTCAAAATTGAATCTGAATCGAATCATATCATGATAGTTGAGCAGTCTGAAAGTATTCTATACGCTTTTCACTCTCAAATATATTTAAAAAGATCATCACTAATGACTACATTGTAGAAGTTCTCTCTTTCTGTTGATGAAAATAGACTTCAAATGTAATATGCTTTTATGCATTCGAAATTCGAACTAGTTTCTATTAGAGTGCATTTGTCGTTTTTATGCCAAATTTTTAAGTCACTTGATCTTAATGATTTATCGAACCGCTGGGATTATGGAATCCAGAGTCCTGCAGAAGGGTATGAATTTTGTTACTCTTGCTCTACCCAACTCAACGACGGTCGTACCCTAGTATAGAGTATGGTAGGAGTGCACGGCTCTTTATGGAATCGATTGAACGAACAATAAGAATAGACAATAAAAACAATGTATGAAAATGTTTAGAGCGATGTAATTTATTTCAGTTTATTGATATGCTTTCATGTGAAGCAAACGTGCATGGATATGATCTTTTTCTAAGTTCTATATTATTCAAGATAGTCATTATGTATTACAATCAACCGACGAGAACGTATGACAATATCGAACATGTCAATGATTCCTATGGTTAAAAATAAATCCGTTCTCATTTCATATTACAATCAATAAAATTTTATTTAAATGCGTTCAGGAAATGTCATTTGAATATCCATCGTTGACCACGATATTTACATATTCGACAATGAGTGGTAAGAATGATGAAGTTCGATAAAGCTATAATCTATCGTTCTTGAAATACTGCATGAAAATAAGATGAGTCGCATATGTGTGTGAAAAATAGAAAATAAAATTTTGTTACTATTCGACTATCATGGTGTATGAGTAAGTAGATAGATGTGCATAGTTCTCGCATATCATTATTAAATATTGAAATCTTCTAGTTAATGCCTTTAACGATGAATATTAAATAATGTCAAATAGGAATCAATTCTTCCTACATGTTTGGTATTTAGAGAGCGAAGTACGATTTCATTGTGCATGCTCTCCTTGGAAACGACAACGAGAATGTTGATATCTTACATCCACTAACAACTTAGCAATTTACTAGTAAACTTGTTTTTAGCTGATATTCTGTTTGGATTAAGAAACGCTGCTCATCGGTTAGGTGTAAATCGACAACCTTTTTGAAGCCCACACAAGAGAATCTAGATCTACTAGCATACACACGATCGGAATCTTAGTTAGAGCTTTTTTACAGACCATATTGGATCATTGAATATTGTTGTCAATATTTCATAGAACATAATAGTAAATTGATGTAATCAACGGGTATTGTGAATTTTGTATGAAATCTAGTTCTACTCAAGGAAGCATTTACCTTACTGTATGAAAAGATTCCTGTCGTTCACACTCAATTTGATTTTTAAAACATAGCTTGAAAATTATAAACCAAAACAAATGTTAATTCAATATCTATTCCTCAAAGTCAACAAATCCATGAGGGTTCATATAAAACGTGATGACTTGTAAAATGATCAATATATTATCAGAGTGATCAATATAGAAGTCGACGATGAAAAATGATGTAAATTAAAACCTGATCTACAATTACAAATTATATCATTCAGTATTTCAGTTAATATATGCACTGCATCAATATAATACTTTCATCTAGATTGGTTTGCTCCACAGATTATTCTGTTTAATTTATCATGAAAGTTAAATTACGAGCCAGTGGTTCTCTTCGGAATAGTTTTTCATTATTACTTGATTCTTATTGACAAAACTTTGTTTATAAATTTAACTTATAAAGTTTGGAAAATGTATTCTTCGCGACGAAGTGTTTGAATAATTTCAAAATAAAATTCATTAATAAAGATCATAGTGATGACAATTAGAAATTATGTGTGTGTGTCAATTAGACTACGAAAATCAATCGTTCGAATCATTCAAAATTAGTCTGTGCACAAGGGAAATCGTTTGTTTCGTGTATTATTAGGAAAAGCTTACGGCAGTATCAGAGGTTAGGTCATATTTTATTTTCCATGAATCTAAAATATATTCAGATTAACAGGAACTTAGTGAACATCACCATCATTTTGCATGTCCTTATCATAAACGATAGTCGTTCGCCTCAAGACATTATCTAAGCGTTTAAGTATCATATTTAACGTTAAGTTGTTTAATATATAATCGTAGTTGCTAAAATATTGCAATAAATTGATAGTAATATCATGATAAAGATATCAATTCGAATCGGACACCAGTGTACGAAATAAAATTCACTGGCTAAGATCTAGATATCGAACAAGGAACAGTTATAGATAGTCAACTTTTCGAAATCTAATAAAGAAACTGGTACATTTAACTGTCAACCGATCAAAATGCTTCTCGTATAAATATTAATAGAACAAAGCCATTTAGAAAACAAAGTCCCATAAATTGTTTCCATGGAGTGACCATTGACAATCTTGGTTAAAACTTGTAGTATATAATGAGTTCTTCGAGCTCTCATCAGTTACATACCTCAATAGGTATATCAACAGTCAATACTTACAGATAACGACAAGCATTGACACACATGTGCAATATGGACTTTTATGCATCACTAAACAACAATCCAAATATTGGTAAGAAAACGAATAGGCTTAAACATAAAATTGATTTAAATACATGTCGTTATTTTAAATATTTCTTTTTGTTCTAGAATTTATTTAGTATATCATATTTAAATCTCGTATCATTTATACTAACAGTTTATGTTCTATTGTCTTGATACGAATAAGAAACGATTACGATGGAAGAAATCATGATATTTTTATGCATACATAACACGTAAATGTGGTAAACAAAATTGTATTGTAATTCTTATGAAAATTTAAACAAACTGATTGAGTTGAATCTTCGAATTCTACTAAACGATTTATTGTCAATTCGCAAAAATATGCATAAAATTTAATTTTAAAAGGATAAAAACAAAACGAAATGGCAATGTATATTTTCCATAGACTTCCAAGAGTTAAAAATTTGTATTATAATTTCAAGACAAATAATCGACTTTCAAATAAAACTATTCGATGGTAAATGTGAGTGAAAGTATGAATGAGCTGAACTATCATCATAGATAATTAATCATGAAAAAATAAGTCTGGATAGACCTCTCTAATCTATTTCAGCATAATTATCTCGACTCTCTTTTTTATTCTTAAAACTAGACAGAGTATTTACATCTACAACAAGAAAGATTTTCATATCAAATTGCTATGAGATTGTTCGAAATAAATGAAAATCGTACACATGTTCAAGTTGCTCAGTGGTTTTTGAGAGTTGGGGTTGGGGCTAATATATTTTAGTAGAAGTAATCACAAACTTTCGCAGACAATTTTTTTCCATCGTAGTATTCTATGTCTAACTCATCGCAAGTGGTTACAGATGTATGTTCAGAGCATGAGAGGTTGATCCTTCCAGTGTTGGAAAGTTTTGTTTGTGTGCTTAATGATTGATGACATTTTTGAAGAAACTTCTGAAAAACTTTCCAAAAGTGCCGTCGACTCTCCAACTTTTGCCATTACACAATATCACTTTAGATGCCAAAGATTGAACTCTAACTTCTTTGTGTTGCCGACTTTGCAAAGCTTTTGCTGAAATTTGTTTAATACTTAAATCTTATCGTGAAAGCTCTACTGTTTATTTTTTTTAAATAATGTTCTTTTTCATATTATTTTTGTCGTTTCATTTTTTAGATCTTTTTACCAAACTTTTTGCATAACACGGTAGTTGAGAGACAGTTTACATAATGCTTCATGTCGTGGAGATACTCTGTATTGTCTACCAGATTTGGCAAACCTTTAGTAAGAAAATTTTCGTAGAAATATTTGAAAAGTGGGACTAGCCCCCTCTTCCTCCACTCATCGTGAGCACTGCGATTTCTTATAGATATAAATCAAATAAGTGCGCAACAATGATCTATCCATATACATTGATGATAGACATTAGTTTTGTTTGTACATAACAAAACTATAAACTCTTGTGTAGTTTAACTATTTTAATAAATACGTTTGTATGCTTTTTGCTAACAATAGTAATGAAGATTTATCGTTGAATAGTTTAGTTGAAGAGTACTATAAAGTGACACGCAGCGCTAATAATTGTTCATCTAATTCATAATTCGCGTTTTTCCTTCATGACAAACAAATGAATCTTGAGCATGTTCAGCTCATCACTTCAATTTTTTTTAAAAAAAATATGCTGTTTCAGATGAGAACCCTTTGAATACATAGAAAAAAAAGTATTTACTTTGACATAAACACATAACATTTCACCAAAGTAAAGTAAAAGATTCCAAATGTCATCAAATGAGATTGTTTCAGAACAAATTATAATATATTTTGGTACACCAATATTTTTTATCGGCGTCATTGGTGGACTTCTTAATATAATTATTTTTCGTAGTCTTGACACTTTTCGAAAAAATTCATGTGTATTGTATCTAACAGTCATGTCGTTTTTTAATATCGGTCAATTAATCAATGATTTACTACCTTATCTTGTAAAGAGTATTTTTCACATTGACTGGACACAACTGTCTTTAAAGTACTGTAAAAGTCGATTTTTTTTATGTCAATTATGTTTATTAACAACATCGACGTGTTTATGTCTTGCTACATTTAATCAATACTGTACAACATGTTCTCATCATTTTTGGCGAAAATGTCCGAACATTGCACTAGCTCGTTGTTTATGTAAAGTATTTCTCTTTATTTGGATTTTTCATGGTTTACCATATTTGATATTTTATAATCATATGATGTATCCAAATACAAAAATACCGATCTGTACAATAACAAATACTATCTTTCAAGAATATGTTATCATTTTTTATATGCTTATTCTAAGTTGTTGGCTACCAATTATTATTGCAGTTGTCTTTGGATTATTAGCATATAAAAATATGAAAAATTTAGCATTTCAAACAATACCACCCATTCAACAAGACTTAAACAGACAATTTACACGCATGATTGCGGTGCAAGTTACGCTTTATATTTTATCTAGAGTACCTTATACAATTATGAAACTTGATTCAACGTCATCATACATTATTTGTAAATCAATCCTTTTCAATCAACCACCATTGACTGAAGTTTTCACTTATTGTTTCGATCAGTTATATTTCAGTGTAAGTAATTATTATCGATGTGAAAAATTTGAATGTATACAGTAATCATTTGTTTTCTCGTCTACTTTTAGAGTTCCTTCTACATTTATTTATGTATATCTGAACGATTTCGTCGACAATTTAAATATGTTCTTGTCAATATAAGTTCAAATCAATGGCAGCAACGAATACAGTCTATCAATCAAATAACACCATAAACATAATTCTATTGATAGTTACAAAGAAAGTTTAATTTTGAAATATAATTAACATTCGAAACGTACAAATCGTATTGAACTCTAGAATATATGTCGATCATCGAATGAATCAGATTGTCAAATCATATTAATTTAAAAAAGTCTTGAAATATTTATCGAATAAAAATGCGTAGATTTCATCTTATGTCGTTACTAATGATGCATTCTTGGGTGTAAGAATGTTTTAATTCAATTAATTAAATAGAGTTCTATCATTAGAAACATAGAATAGCAGAGGTTATATAAGATTCAGTTTTTCTTCAACATACGGCTTGGATATAGCGAAAATTCCTTCATCTCATTTGTCAATAGAATCAAAGTATCTTTGAATCAAGACCTAGACCAATTATTGAAAGTAAAATCTGAAAACTCGTTAGTTCTCGTTGATTACAAGATGGTCTTGCTGTAATTCATTCTTCTATCAGTGTATGATGCCATTCTTTACCTTCATTGAACCATACCAATTAGGCAGTACAATAAGACATGAAACACAAAAATGAACGATCGATCATTCAAGTTGTCTTGTCGATAAAATTTGATTCATTCATACATGAAGATTATTGTCTAAGTTAATATTACGTGATAAAATAATACTCGTACTCAATAATCTGTCGGTCAAATTTTTCTAATAATATTGACAAAAATCGAAACCAATCTACTACAATTCACCAATAATATTATTTGACTTACAGTAGAACTAAGAAAGTTAACGATACAATTTCATATGTAAAATCAACTCATTTTCGTATTTTGATGTTAATCAATACATCACAATGGGTAAATTCGTTTGCAATCGGTCTAGGTTTTTCTTTTTTATTTCAGATAGATTATGAAATGGAAAACGAAATGAAATGAGTACTATGAAAGAAAAAAGACAAGATCTGAACTTATTACGTGAACAATTTTCGAACACCTGTTCGATAGATACCAACAGCTGAGTAGCACAGTCCCATTCAAACTGAAATATAGAACTCACATATATCATAAAAGCTAGAGTATTGAACAAGTGTATACCTAGTTCTTATGGTAGGTAATAGCGATCTTTCTCTTATGAAATGGGGCGAGGACCTGTAATTGACTCCTTCGTGACTACGGTCCTGTAAGAGAAGGGAAAAGGAATCTAAAAATTTCAACTGACAATGTGCACTCATTATTTTCTTCGAAAATATATGTGAGTTCCATATAAAACACAGTTCTGCCTATAAGAAAAAGAGGGCATCATGATAAATCGAATTTAGTTTTATTAATTTCTAGGTGACCTCATGAAGTTTCTTCACGAGATAAACCTGACGAATCTTTCTTACATCTACAAAGGAAATTTTTTCCAGAAGTAGAATACTCATTGCTCTGAAAACGAATGAACGTTAGAGAATTTCGAACTCATATACCTGGTTTTACACTTCTCCAATAGATTTCCTGATAGCCTCAAAAAATCGAAACATTGTCGTACGGATCCAATCGCAGATATCACTTTGTACATTGCTATATTGAAAGTCCCCGAAAAAACCGTGTCTTATATCCTTCACAAAAAGTGCTATTGATATGTAGAAGTTCAAAGTTTCAATACATAACAGCTGCTGCTAACAATGATATTCGTTGTCGGATAAAACGTTTCTGTATTCGAGACATAACTTGTCTCATGTATGTCTTTTCGAAAGTATGGATGCGTCACAAGTAAATGCTCGTTAGACATCTCCGACATATTGTGAAGCATTGCATGAACTTGTTTCTTCATGCATTCTTTTTATATCGTAAATTTCATAACAAACAATCTGACGCATACAATTTTACAACTATTTTAATCACATTCAACCTTTGAATATCTCTAAACTTATTAACTAATGGTTAAAATCACAATATGTGGTAGAGTTGGTTTTAAAATAAAATCCACGATCGATTACATAATACAATTAAATGCAATGCATTCTATCGTATGATGAAATCTACAAATTTTAATATCATGTCATCATATTGAAGGTTCTTTTGTATTCATCGTCTTTCATACAATCTTGACAAAATTTATCTTGATTGTAGATAAATAAGTTAATGAATGTCGCTGTGCAGTTCAACCATTGGACTGTTGTTCTTCAATACATTTACTTGTGTAAATAAATACATGGCTAAATGCGCTGTCACTATCTTACTCGATTGCATTCTTTTTTTCTGTTCTTCCTCATCGTTCTTCTCAACGGTCACCAACATTTTTTTCTTCTGCATAACCTTTCTAACAAGAATCACAAGAGTGCGCACAAATACAACTGTTGTGTCAGCAGTTTTTTTTTCTTATGCTCTGTAAAAAGATAGACATGACGTTTACAAATTCGATGTAATAATAGACAATGGCGTATCTATATTTTTAATTGATCCATTTCAAACGGTGATCAATCAACACAAATGAATCTTTATCTGTAGATGCCAGTTGGCACGACTTACAATTTGAGTTGTGTTTTATACTCGTGCCGAAATCGGTTGATTGTTTGTAAATCTATTTATGATATTATATCTATGACGATTTCTATTTAGTAACTATGAACGGTATTATTTCACGCATTGAAACATTCCCCAATGAATTGTTAGCAGAACTATTCGAATATATTTCTTCATATGACCTGTACAATATTTTTTTCAATTTAAACTCCCGTATCAATGGAATAATTGATTCGTTACAAAATCTTCGTTATACTCTAGAAGAAAATTGGGATGATAAAGAACGGCAAACGCCGTTCTTTGCTTCACACGTGTCAATTTTAATTGTCAAACATGATGAATTTGTTGATTTTTCTTATTATTCCAATATTCGTTGGTTGAAATTATCGAGGCCAACGAAAAATCAATGTAACGCTATTCAACCATGTCTTCTTCCTAATCTCGAACATTTATTCATATCAAATTTATTCTTTTCCAATAATACCGACCAATTATGTCGTCGTATTTTCTCTTCATCATTGTCGCGTTTGAAAACATGTCATATCGATAGAATGACATTAAGCAATAATCATTCTTATTTTTCGTTATCACTTCATAGATTGACTGTCTCGCCTTGCACATGGAAATCAAATATGTACAGACAAATACTTCAAGCATGTCCCAATTTAAGTTATTTACGAATAATAGGTCTTGGAAGTATATCGTTTGAATTATCCTTAAATATTAATTGTGTCCATAAGACTCTTCGCCATCTTAACATTCATTTTCGTTCAATGGCAAATGAATGGTGTAATCACATTGATTGGCTACTATTCAATGTACCCAATTTAGAGAATTTAAATTTTCGAATCGATGTAAATGGAACAAACATTGAATTTCCATTTGATTTATTAGCTAATGTGTTAACTAAACGTGTGCCATCCTTAGTCAATTTCAAAGCAAAAATACCATTTGATAGTTTGTTATCGAACGAATTTAATTTAATTAAACGATTACATCCCCTATTTGTTTATGCGCAGTGTTACAGAGATCAATATCAGAATTCCAACAATTATTTAATTATTTCATCTGAAAGATGATCGACGTTTAATTTTCATGAAAAATCAATGAGTATTACATAATATAATAGAAACAACGCAAATTTGTTATGTGTATCTCATAGATGGAATACGCAGCTAAAAACTTTTCGTCACCACCGTCTCGTCTCGCCAAGAATGTAGCATAGAAACGAACTTTTTTTACGTATTTTCATAGCCACATGTAACAAATGCTATTTCTTTTATTTCTTAAGATCAAATAAACGTAGGCGAATGAATCAGATCTTGGGTCCAATCAATCGACTACATCCGATTGAATTCCGTTCGACGGACTTACAATAGGGTTCGATAGATGAACCCTAGTTTACTAATTGGATAATAATTAGTACCTGATGAATGTAACGAAATAAAGAATAGATTACTTCGTTATACTACTGCAATATTTATTTTATTAAGATCATTAGAGATACTGGAGAAATAGCATTACCACTATCGGCGGTGTGCAATGTTTGCCATACTATTTTCATACAGAACACACCTTTGTATGGGATAGCGAATATTAGAAATAAGAGAGGAAAGAGAAAAGAATGAGTAGAGGTCAAACTGAACAGGTAGCCACTATCGGTCATGAAGTTAGCACGTCTAGTCATTTCGAGACCGATCGCTATAATGTTGTTAGCTAAATAGAGATGAATGAAAGTTGTGTCCTTATTATCGGCGTAGTGACATTACTACAGGTGAATAAAAAGTTCGCGTAAGATTCTACCAAATTCCTACAGTGCTGGGAATTCGACGTTCATCCCATCTCCCGAACTCCGGCAGGTTTTCTTTGATTTTATAAAAGCTCCATACTATCCAATCGTATTTCGATCGTATCTTATTATCGAAATGATTCTCGTGGGCAACTTATTTCATGTATATAGATAGGGTTCAATAAACAAACTGCATTTAAAGCATAAAAAGAAGTTTGAAAGAACTGCAGTCAATGTATATAAATGGGCAAAAATAATGAACTACATTAATATATAATGATATCAAAATGAATAATTATCAGCTGAATTTCATAGCCAATGTAAAGGTTTAAGAAAACTAACTGCAAGATAATTGATTGATATTGTTAGAGAGTTGACATTTATTCAGTAAAAACTATATCCTAATGAGACTAATCGACTTTCATGGTCTCAGATCGCCGCGTCTTGAGGCAAGGTAGCGTGATATGGCGATTTGTCCATCTCTGATATGTATATATTCGAGTGAAGAAGAATTCTAGTAAAGTGAAATGAAAACAGTTAAAGTGTAGATTATTATGACGAAATATTGATAAGAACATTTTTGGCATATATATTCTAGAACATATCAATATATTTGATGAATACTCCGCGTGGAATTCAGAAAAGTCAAGTAATAGTCTTTTGAATTCAACGTTCAAAACAGAGTATATAAAAATAACTATTTCACTAATTAAAATTAGAATTTCTGAGCACATATAAATTGTTTAAAACAAGTAATATCGAAAAACATGGATAAAATAGAATTACTTGGCTGTTCACTGACAGTTGCAGGCATATGTAATCGTTCTTATTCAATCATTAACAAATAAATTGCCACCACTAAATGGATTCCAAGGACAGATATATATTTTCTCAAACATCTAAATAGTAACAGGCACTTATAACATTTAAGAATCGACTAATCTAATATTCATATAATCCATTCATAAAATTGATATCATAGTTCATGTATTAAACTTTAAATTCATAACACTGACGTATAGTACATTTCTCTATCAATGATATCATTCAAACTAATACAGAGGACAATCTATGTTAGAAGTTTAATATTAACTTAGACATCATAGAAAGTATTCTAAATAGAAATGTGATGTGAAAGTTTCTGTATGTATATAGAAATTTAGTTAGTTATCAAAAGTTGAGGCATAATATTAGTTGAATGGGGCCTTTTGTTTACCGGGTATGCCTATCGAACAAACGATCTTAGTTTTAGTTGATTGCCTAGATAAAAAAAAATGAAAGCTAAAGAGTATTTGGTTTATCAGCTAAATTTGAATGCTCTATTGAATGAAATTTTAAAGTTTTCAAATAATATGACAATCATTAATCATGCTTCATGAGTTGTTGTGCTAATCTACGCCTGGCAAATGTCTTGTTTTTTAAGAAATATTTCTTGACTGAAACTATTGTTCTAATAACTATTTGTTAAAATGTGAATATTTTAAATAGAGAATTTAATTCAATGATTTTATTCTGTTTACAGATACTAAAGAATGTTTCATAGCAAGAAAACCAAGTAGAAATATTGAGACGTTTCTTTTTTCTGATATTCTTTTATATTCACAAAACGTGTAAGTTTTCAGTTTAGAATTTCATTATCTGAAGAAAGAAATCTAACAGCTAAGTGGTTCGTTTAAAAAGCTCTATATAGTTACAACAGTGTTGATTGTGTCTGATTTAATGATGATGTTTCTTCTTCTGCAATACGATCAGTAGCTGCACGATATGAATTATTGACTAACATAATGATGAATGACAAAACATAAATGATAGTGAGGTCTGCTATACGAGAAAAATAAATTATTGCACGGTAGGGAAATGGAAAGAAGAGAAATCTTGTATATTCAAGAAAGACACAAGAATCTTTAAATAAAATATTATGCTCCATCATTCATTTCTCAGGTGATTATGGACAAGTAAAGGAAAGAACAAAAGATAATAATTGAGTAAAACCAACCATTTAGCAAGGATGGGGCGACAATAGTGACAAGATACGATGGAAGAATAGTTGACAAGAGATTCATCAAGTAGAACAGATAAAAAGTTATGACAGTAAGAAGAACAATACGATTATGTAGGCATATTTGAAAAAGGAGGGCTGAAGACCGATTATGAACAATCAATTCTATCAAGAAAAAACAATCGATTATGAAACGCCATAAATTCAATCAGACAGGCACCAAATACTCGAAATCCATAAGACGAACGAAGTTTTATGTTTCAAATTCGATTGCATTTAGATATGCACCAATGCTAGTTAACTGGGTATGTATATAGCTCAAGTCATTGTCAAGGTTATATAATATAATGTATTAGCATAGTGAATCTACTAACTATTGATTGAGTCATAGATCATTTAATTAGATACCTAATCAGACTGGCACCTAGTGAATTAGATATTTGTGAATACTTCATGCACTCCTAACTCCATATACCTTATAATTACATACAAACAGTACCCCTATTTATTTGATTACGATTTAATTGATGTAGACAATAAGTTCCCAGTTCTTAACTGACACTGATGCATACCTAATTGTATGATGATTTTTTTCTACCTAGTATTTTAAAAATTGTGGAAGCAACAAACATACTCAAAAAAAGTATGATACTAGTCTTCAGATTTACACCCAAGAAATAAGGATTATCGCCTACTGATTTGTTGATTTGTAAAATTATGTAAAGAATGGTTCAACTATGGGTGTCAACAATTTGTTAAAAGTTGCTCGAATACACTATATGAGCTCTTAAAAGTCGTACCTAACGTAAGATTATTATTATTTTTTATTTAATTTTTAATCGATCCAACAGAAAAGGAAAGCACTCTAAAGAATCTATTCCTTTCTTTGTTGAATAATTTTAAATAGATTCGGTGTTCGTTTTAATTCTTATCAATATCCATACGTAAAATAGACAGTTGACCTTAGGATTGGCACCTCTTCCGCTTTTTATGTTTTTCTTTCCGTTGTTCAAGTTGATTTTTCCACTTTCTAGACTTGATGAGGTGGCAACTCTGGTTGAACTGTTCAGAAGCATACCTCGCATATGAAAAAGGCTTCATTTAATATTGGAAGTCGAAATATAAGCATGACTCTACATGGTACCAGTTCATATTATTAATCTTGAGAACACCTTATGAATGATTTTACTTCAGCGTACTCTTGATAACATGCATCAAATACAACGATTGTGAATTTTGAAAATCGGACTTAAATACTCTCTGCCCCAGAAACAAACCAAGGAGATATCATTTCATTCAACGTACTTTTCATCAGTAGAGTGATGCGTTGCGTTCACACAGAAACACGAGGGTGTGTTATTCTCGTGTATAAGTACTTCTTTTTTTCGTTTGTTCTGTATCCACTCGAGAAAAAAAGACTGTCGTTCTTTACTCATGTATTTGTTACGCATGAATGCTTGACAAATATAACGACAGAACTACAAAGAAAAAAAGGCCGCATCTTTCGTTTAATACGAATTGACGATAAAATCACAGAAGCTCATACATCATATTTTCAAAAGCAAATAAACTCGTATTTAATAGCGAGTTCATGATTATGTTTAATCAATACGGTAAGCATCGTAAATATTGATAATTCCATGATGCTATATAGTGTCATTTTTGTGCTTAGACTTGATATTTTCTTAGATTTTGATTCATATCTATAATGATAGTTTGTTTCTAATGAAAACAATTTAACTTGTTATAAACATGAAATTATAAATAAAGCTAAACTGTGTTACGAACGCTCCTATTCAGATTATTTGTCATTAAATAGTTATTTTTATCTATTGATTCATTGAGAAACAACCAAGATGTTATCAATAATGTGCTACGATCATTAGGTAGCTATTTAAATACAACAGTTCTCAAACATAAATTCCAGAGTCTATTTAAGAAAAACTAAATTTTATTCGTTTATTATGGTCTCCATTCGAGTTACTAGTGACTTTATGACTTCATATTCAACACACAATGTTTTATATGGTCTCTTGAATATTGGTTCATTGAAACATTTCCCCCTGTTTGTCTTCATCGAAGCTAATTTTAGCGTAGTCGTGTCAATAGAATTCTGAAAATTAAATTATATCTTTCATAACTTACAGTAATTCTCACGATAGAACTTGGTATGTTCGTAGTATGCCGACAGTTTCTTCAATAGGGATATTTTAAAACTATCTGTTTGTGAAATAACTCTGAGAATTAAATGTAAGTCTATTTTTTCTTTATCAAAACCATAACGAAATTATATTACCATTAGTTTATTATCGAACAAGAATTATAATTACTAACTGTTGTTTTCAATATATTCATGAATTAGTTAAGATCTCCAAATAATTACGGTTTTAAAATGTAATTTGAAACAATTCAAACAAATCTTTCACTATTGGTCAGTAATAAGAGATGCAAGCTTTATTAGATGTATCGGCATTAGATGAGTGACGTTTCCTAATAGTAGTGAGAGTCAAGAGACTAAATTATGTTAGTTGACAAGAGACAGCGAAACTTTGTCTCATTCCTCATATTCATCATTGTGAAAATTAATTTTAAAGAACCAATGGCAATGCCACTTTTGATTACACTTTCGAATTCGGAAATCCTTGAGGAGAAACATCAGACTTTTGCACTTGAAGTTATTCCACATTACTTTAAGCTACTATTGTAGTTTGATGTAGTCTTCTATTTCAGATATGCTGTTGCCCTCAGCATGAATTACTCTTCTTCTGATTAGATTAGAATAGAAAAATCAGGTACGACTGCCGATGAAGTTTTTTTATACTACAATCTGGATTAACATGTTCATAGAATTGGATACCACTTGTTTTTCTTTCCATACTGTGCTAAACACAACATTAGTGTTGCGGATATACCATGAGGTTCTTTAAGATGCAAAAAAAACATATCACTTTACTTTAGCAATGCGTTTTTCTTTTTCTCACATTCTTTAAATCTTATAACGTGTGCGAATATTAATGTAACATTGAATATCGCTGAAAGTTCGAGAACAGTGTATCAGAAAATAATCGTTCGAATACAAGGAAAAAATATCAAAATCAAAGTGGGAACACCTTTTTTTTCGCTCCTCTATAATAATTTCAATCTACATAGAAGTAACTTTCGAAGCGCATACATTTTAGATCGACTCGCTCCTTCACATCCACTCTCATTCGTATACAGAGTGCATTATTTAAATGTGATGCCATCTATGTTTCAACAACATACTTAGTTAGCTGTCTGAAAACAAGATTTCCTTGCTAGAAAAATGTGTATGTCTTTAAATTCTCTCATTCTGCTCATATGTACCACAGTTGTGAATATAATTGATGATAGTTAATAAATTCTCAAGACGAATGAAGAACATAATCAATATCACTCTTGAAAAAGAAGTTCAAAATGTCACGACAAAGTTCTCATAGTAAGAAATTCAGTTATGGTTATTTTGAATTTTGATTGGGACGTTAATGAAAATGAAAGTTTTTTTGACAGAAACGAAAGGAACTAGAAGATTTTAATAATGAAAAATTAGTAGTGTTCTTCTTGTAAGTTTTCGACGTAGATACAAAATCTTTTGCATTTTCAACAGATCCAACCTTCGCATCAGAATTTTACAGAACTTAAGTATTTCTCAATGTTTAAGATAATTGATGAAAAATATTGATTGATATCAGTAATCGAATGATTTCTAGATCGTGTTCTTGATATACGATCTATTCATAATAGAAATATAGTTTTCTTTAATCACCGTACAATTTAAGTCTGTATGGAAATATTCGTATCCGACATTCGTATCAGCCGTCCATATTTTTGACATATATCAAATTTCAAAGACGTATGAGATTCATGCTTAACATCACGTTTCTTCGTCGCATGAAGTTCCAATAATCTCTTACTCTTTTCTATCTAGGCAAACGGTTTTTATCAAATACGTCTGTTCGGTATTTTGCTATCTTGCGGATTCTTAGACCAATGGTGCGGATTCCTATTCATTTATTGACTTGTCTTATCTTCTGTAGCGCCTTGATTACTATTATTCAGTTTAAACTATCTCAATCAACAGCTCCATCAGATGAAGATAGTGGAAAAATTGGCAATCATGAAATTTTCAATTTATCCTCTGTAAACACTGGTGATCAATTATATTCTTCACTTTCTCCGAATCTTCGATGGTGTTCTTCAAATCCATTCTTATTAAATTATAATAAGACTATTGTTCATGATTTGGAACTAAAATGGGCTGAATGGAGTAAACAACAATTGAAAGATGCTTATGATATGTTGATGGATTTTGTTCGTTCACCTGAAGATAAAGAAGATACTATTGTAAAATTGGCATATCCAACTTCTTTACCATTTCCTTGTCTTTCTGAGCGAGGTCTACAACTCTACGGTGACTCATACGATTCAGGAAAAAAACTTTGTGGTATTGAAAATCTTGAACAATTGAAACGATGTGTTATATACAGTTTAGGTTCTCATAACCAATTTGATTTTGAAGTAGCAGTAGCCCGACGAAACTTATGCAAAATTTATGTGTACGATTGTACCAGTTCACCTCCAGTTGAATCCCTTGACCGAGTCCATTTTCATCCTATTTGCGTCGGAGAAAGAACACAGTTACAAATGCAAATATATCCGACGGAAAAAAATCAGACAGACAGCCGGTTAAATGATCATGGACTAGTTTTCAATAGCTTTCGAGCCATAGTCCGTAAGAATAATCACAAACGTATACATGTTTTAAAAATGGATATTGAAGCAGGGGAATATTCGGTTTTTGCTGATTTATTTAGCCAAACATGGGATATTCCTTTACCCTATCAAATAGCATTCGAATCTCATTGGTGGTATAAGGATATTTATCATGCAATTATGCATCAAAAAGTTTTTGCACAATTATGGAAAAGTGGCTACAGATTCATGCAACATGAAATAAATACCGTCGGCCGTTCTTGTGTAGAATGGACATTGATGAGAGTTTTTTGTTAAAAATGCTATATCATTGATATCTAATAATGTACGACACAGCTACAATATTGCATGAAAAATCATTGATTTCAATTTCACTTTAATAATACAAATGATAATAAGAAACTAGAAAATAGACGAAAGAATTAACGTAGTTTCCAACTAATCAAGAATTTTTGAAATTTTCGATCATCATTTAATGATAAGTAAATGAAGTTTGGCAACGATCTTCTTAGCATCAGTCGGATGCAATATCCCATTTCGATTGTTTGGAATCATTCTACTCCTATGTATGCATTATTATTTTCTATATTTTACTGTTCTCGTATAATTTCTGTTCTGGTGAAACTACGTATTTGACGAATAAATACCAAAGAAAAATCTATCCAGATTAGACGAGTCATCTGTTAAATTGGTGAACGTTAAACCAAGCTGAGATGAACATTTCAAGACCGATGAAGAATTTTATGCATTCAGTGATGCTTGGCAAAGGGAAAATCTTTGCGAACCTCACTTCTGTCACAGTTTTTATTACAGTATTAAATTTAAAATTAAATCTTAGGAGGTAAAGGCAAATTTTGTCATGTTTTGAACTTGGTATATTGAACAAAAATAAACATACGGTGAATTTTCATAGAGCCAATATGATAACATTGAAAATAGTAAGTGTTTGTTTTAATCGTTCACTTCGTTTTTTTTTGTTGTTGTAACTTAAAAGATATTGTAAAATCGACTGCAATCTAACTCACTCTATGAGACAACCGAGTGTAAGTTGTGGCAATTAATATAATATGAACTTGAATTTATAGTAAAATTTGATTCGTAAATTCTTACACAAAGCAAGACATACCATCTATCAAATAGTATTAAAAAAATTACTAACGAATTCAATCGTTTACAAGACAAAGGTTAGCTTTTAAAATGCAAGAAAAACATTGTACCTTGTATGAGCATGAAGAAACTAACGTTGTTTTTTATGATTTTCTTTGAAATTCTTATTTGTTTGATGAATTAGATATGATTCTCTTACTCTTGAATTTTGAAAGAAAATCTTCTACATATATTTTATAGAGTTGAATCATGTCCGATCAACCATTAAATGTAGTAATTCGTTCATACGAAACGTATCTCTATATAAAGTAAATGATAAATATCTTTTCGACAGTGAAAATATCAGTCGATATATGTGTGGAAACTATCGAACTTTTGAATTTTATTTTCATGAAGTTATATAAAATAATTTCAAAGCAGCTTTTGTACGTTTCTTTGTTCTAGTTCCCTTACGATGTTTCTTCTTTTGTGCTAATTTCATCAATCGTCGTTCGCGATCAACTGGATCGATTTTAAATCCATATTTTAATATGTCCATTACGATGACAAATAGAAAAACGGCGATAATAGCAATAATAGCGATCGATGCAAATGATTTACTTAATGCTTGTTTAACTACTAATGTTGTACTTTTCTGTTCACAGTATTTTCCCGAATACAATGATGGATCAAGACATTGACACATCCACGATAGATGAGACGATAAACATATTCCTTTGTTTTCGCATGTTATATTAACACACATATCACTTGTTAATTCACATTGTAATCCATCGTAACCACGTTCACATTGACATTTAAATGTTGTTTTATTATTAATTGACACAGTTTCATGCATTTCGAAACATTTTCCATCATGCCTAAATTCGATGTTGATTTCTTCTCATTATAAGTATGATTCGCATTAGAGAAATCTCATAGAATTTTTTTGTTCGTTAATTTAGGAGGCTGAATATCAAAACTACGGAGTATGAAACTAATTTTATTATAAAGTTATAGAAAAATATCAAAACTCAATAATATTCTATTTTGAAAAACTGACTTATCGTGTCATTTTTAATTCAGCTAATATATGTATTTCTTTAGATGTATTCGAAAGACAAACAAAAAATAGACGAACGCTTTTAGTTGTTTTTTAAAATATCAATTCGAAAATAGGTAGATATCTTTTCGGCGCAACAAGACGTAACACTGTTAAGTATGAAGCTTCAACGTTAAATCTATGTGTTGTGAAAAATAGTAGTATTAATTAAAAAGAATGCTCGATCTTTAGTAAAATCTAATTGGTTTAATTTTCATAGATGACTTATAGTTTAGAAATGATCTAAGCTTATTGACTTCTACTGTAGATAAAATATCTTACCAGCATGTATTATTTTTACATGTCCTATCATCATAATCACAATCATGACCTGAATAACCAACTTGACAAAGACATACATATTGCCATGGAGGAGTTCCATTTGATCGGCAAGTTCCTTGATTATCGCATGGATGTAACGTTTGACATATGTCATTGGTGATATTACAATTGAGACCAGTATAATGTGTATCTTCACATTCGTATGGTGGCGATGGCTGGTCAACTGTCGGTTTTCCTGGAGTTGTTTCGTCGGTTGCTCGAAATATATTTGGACATGTGTCTTCATCGAAATTGAATATTTTATTTCTCAAACAAGATATATCAGTCACATCAACATAGCTGCATGTAGAAATGCAGGCAAATATAGATAAATGTATCATCATTTTATTTGTACATGTTGATATGAAAAATTCTTCCCATTCAATTGTTACATTCTCCGAATCAATATAAAAAGTCGTTTCTTCTATAACTATTTCATTGGAAAGCGTCGTTACTAAATGATATAATTAGATCAAGATCTAGTTTGTATGTCAAAAAAGACTTGAACTTACGATAAACAATAAGAACGAACGATAGTATTTGAACAGTCATTTCAAATGTGCATGTTTTCAATATGAAGAAACGTTTATTTTCTTCTTTGCAATATGAATTTAATATTTTGTTGAAATTCTCACGTTCAACAATCAATATCGCAATTAGAGAAATCTAATTTTTATTGAACCACGTACTGACGATATTTACTAGCGTCATTAGAAAATCGATTGATATGATATGCATATTTAAGTGCAGTGAAGAAATGCTTACAGAATTCCCTCGAAAAATAGTTACACGCAGGATCGATCATCGATAGTTTTCATCGAGCATATGATATGAAAGAAAAAAGATTTAAATGTACAACATATATTCTTTGATTTTACTTTAATTCCAAAAAGAATACATGCCTATGTATAAACTTCTCCTTTCATCAAAATTAAACAAAAAGATTTTTGATCATAGTTGAATTCTATAACAACAGACTTCTTTTGATGATATTATCGCAGATCCTTACATAAAAGTTAAACTAAGCATGCATTTGTTGATTTAAATGGCAGTTGATAATCAGATGTTGCGTCATTTGATTGTAAACATACATAATATTTGCTCATGATTAAATCAAAAAAAGGCCGTAGTATATACATAAATAAGAACATGTGACGAACTGCAATCTTATTTGTACACAGGTCTGTCATTTTGATTACCGAATATACTGTAGGAACTTGAAGAAAAGAAGGGCAAAAATTTCGTTAACCTGCTGGAAAACGTAGGAATATGGAAGCAGTATCCTAACCGGAAAATTTACTCGATGATTTCCGAGAACTTGCTATCTGAAAGAACAAGCATTGACTAGGGTCAAACGAAAAATTTCTTGCCAGAATACTGCTTCCATGTCTCATTGATTTCGGGTGTTTTCCTGGAGGAGCCCGCACATACTTCTCGACCTGGGTAAATGAAATAATTAAATTTTGCTAATACCGATAAGGAAATAGATACGATCCAAACGGTGAATAGATTATCTAGAAGGAGAAACTAAGTTATCATTAGGATACAGTTCATATGACGCCTAGAACAACTTCTTTCTGTTGTTTAAACTACATCGATTATAATAAGCTTCGTGTATTGACAAGTTAATCAAGACACGATAACAGTCAAGCTGTCATAAAATGCAACTAATGGATGTATTCGAATCGAAAATAATCAAAGAGTATGACAAAAAGAAAACAAGACAAAAAGTGTGCTTTTTATCGTGAAGAAGACATGTGAAATTCAAAAGTCTATCACGTCAATGTGTGGGTTTATTCTTGTATGGTCAAAAAATAATATATCCATAGTATTTGAAATGTCAAATATACTGTGACTCTTTCAATTTGTTCCATCTTTATACTGATTTGACATGATAAAAATGTTTTTCAATGAATTTTGTAGCAACTGGAGAAACTTTTGTTCATGGATCAAAGAAAAATACAATGAACTGCACGTGTTGGATTCTAAATTCAAAGTAGAAATATGATCTTTTTAGAAATTAATTTCGTTGACCAAGACATTTAATTTATGATAGTACCAAATATATTTATCCGCGTAGAAAAACTTGGACAAGTATTTTGCTGCTGTTTTGAGAATTTAAAAGTCATTCGAAACTAGACTAAAAAGTGGCACATCATTTTTTCTTACTACTTGACAAGAAATTGATTTGATAACATGTGTACTTTTATAAAAAATACTCCGTTGGATATGTATGATCGATTGTACTCGTAAGTCAATCGCGATTTCATATTTCGATCACATACTTGAAAGAAATAAGTGCAGTGCTTTTTATTATGAAAGATGTAAATATCGAAATCTGAATCATCACAGCCTGTAAGGAAAATCAATTGAGTTTCCGCTTGAAAACATCCGCACATTGAAGAGAGACAAGAAATTGCAATGATTTTGGACACGTGGAATTCGCTAGTTTTTATCATATAGAAAGCATTTCGAAGGTGTTCAAAATTCCACTTTCGTTACAAGATAAAAGTATAGCATGTTTTTGAATTCTTCGATTTGCAATCTTCCAACGTAGGTAGAGTAAGTTTAACATTTCAAATAGAACATCTTCACTATTTCGGTTCTAATATGTCAAAAGACAAGTGGTTTCTTCTTCTAAAAAGTTATCCTTTTTCAATTCAACGCGACATGTCAATCTGATCTTCTTCTTTCGTTTTGAAATCGAACAAAACAGTGATGAGTACACTGTTTTTCACTGTCAACTTTGAACTTCTAAAATAGGTCGAATTCGTTTTTAATTTTATTTCTTTCTCGTCCTTATAATGCCAGCAAGTATGTTATGCATCCTTAAACAGTAGATTTTGCATGAATACAAATAAGAAAACTATGAAGTACGTGATGCCAGTTGATGGATTGAATGCCGGATTGATAATTGATATGTTTCTTTCAAGTAATTCTATTAGTACATCGGGTTGACTCACGATGAAACCATCCACTTCAACCTTCTGATGAAAAAAATTGATGAATTGCTCGAAATTTCCGTTGAAAGTATCACGCCGAAAGGTCCATGCATAAACAGTAAGATTATATTTATGAGCTAACAAAGTTAAATCAGTTACATTAATTATCGATCCGTCTGCAGCGAAATTAACTAATAATTCCATGTTCGGTGCAATAGCTTGAACGACTGTTGATAAATTTTGTAGGCCTTGTTCACTTCGATAGTAATCATAATCACTCGAAGATTCATTCAACCAGTTCCATGTTAATAACGCAACTAAGCGTAATTTACTTCCTAGATTCTTGCGTATGTGAATCAATTCTTCGATATGAAATGTTTGAATTACAATAGGATCATTCGATTCAGTTAAATTATAAGCTTTTAATGTTGAAAGAAGAATCGATGAAATAGATTTATTATATTGTGTGTGATATTCTGGATTTTTTATTTCAATAAGTAATTGGTAGCGCCGATCCGTAGAATAACTAAGGCCAAGCAATAATTCAATAGTTTCATTAAGTGTAGAAAGATGAAACGGTACTCCCGATGATGAAGGGAACCGAGACGGATAAACTTGAATATTACTGAATGGTAATGTCCGTTCATGAATAGTTAAACGACGTAGTTCATTAAGATCGAAATCAATAACATAATGATAACCATCGGAACGATTTCGATTTTGATATACATCTTCGACATTACTTATCGCATTCAAATAGAGATCTTTAGAAAAAATTTAATGCAACTTTATAATAGAAAATTTAAAATATTACCGTGATGAACAATCAGTTGATTATCTCGACTGAGACAAACATCAATTTCAACCATATCCGCTTTTAGTGCATGTGCCATTGATTGCGATTCCAATGTTAGTTCAGGTAAGTAGGCTGAACCACGATGACTAATTACTAAGGGACGTCTGACTCCTTGACAAATGTCAACGATGTAAATTAATGTCAAATAAATGACAAGCAGATATGAATACATCGTTTATATGAAGAAATATAGTAATTGATTCTGTTCTGATGGTCTTACCGTTTGATGTATAATATAATTTATAAAGGTGTTTTATGATATAAAGTATTTATGAGTTGATAAAACGAAAGATTTAATAACAGAAATCTTATCAACTATTTTAAGAAGTTTACCGCTCTTCTATACAGATTCATTGTCAGTTGAGATTATTCTGCAGTAAAATTGGTTGAATTCGATTGTAAAAGTTGCATGAGCACCAGTGGACACTAGTACCCATCGATCGGGAAGTTGTTCCACTTTAAGCAGAAATGGATTATCCCCCATAAAGTCATAAGTGTTAAGAAGAAATGGAAAGGAAAGAATTTATATATATGCGTCTATCCTTCACTCTTTTTCACAGTAAAATAGCTTCAAGCAGAAGTTTTTAATTCATAGAGGGAAATGCTTCAACAAGGAGAAATGGAAAAAAACGAATCGATAAATATCTATATATATATAGATAAGTGTCTATCCTTGGTTATTCTTTAAGATATAATAGATTCAAACAGAAATCGTAAACTTGTACAGGGAAATGCTTCATCAGTTTTTAAAAATTTAAAGATTTGATCGACGATTCTATTCATTATTTGAGCAACATAGTCTCGTCAAATTGGATGAAATTTTAACTGTAATAAAAGTTTCAATTTTTAATCTGAAGATACAGAGTGCGCCACTAGTTTCAATAGAAATAGCTTTTCACTTTAGCCCTACTGGGACTAAAATCTAGAACTCGTATATTACAAATCACTTAGTAACTGACCAAATAGAATGTTTTATTTTTTTTTAATAGAATGAGTTTCATAATTTGTTGTGGAATACGGTAGAAAATAAATAGAAATAGCTAAATACGTGAAAACATAGAATTTCTTTCATATAAATAACTAATAAATACTTTTGCAATTTTTTTGTTAGGAAAAAACCTACAGATAAGTTAGAGTTCGATAAAAAAAAGCTTTTTTGATGCCGTTGGTATACAATAATATTGATAACAAATATTTCATATTTTTATTTTTGATCTTGGAGTAAAATAAATATGAAATCAATTTGATAATTAAAAATTGTTTTTCTATTATTAAGCAAAATGTATCACTTGCGTCAATTTTTCCTGCTTCCGCGTTTTTGCTATGTTAAAATTTAAAAACTTTTCACTAAACGAATTCTTATTCATGTTTATATATAATTCCAATAGTATCGCTCTTACAATTATTGAATTGTACCTTTATTTCTATACAATAACACAGAAAATCACCTTTGAAAACAAAGTTTAATTTCGCAAGATGTAGAAAAATACGCTGAACCTATGTTTAGTTTTGGAAGATTATTTTTAAAACTTCATCTGTTTGTTTAAAATTGTTTTCAAGATTCTTCTTCCAATGATGAAAAAACATTTATTAATCTGATTATAATAGTAACGAGATTTTTTTATCTAAATTATAAAGCCTATTCTAAAGTTTTTCTACGATTTAGAATCTAAGAAATCTCAAGCAGAAAAATGTCATCCAGGCAAAAATTGAATTTTCTTTTCATTCTGTTTCTACAGAACGATCAAAGATATACACGTACAAATACAAGTTTTCGTTCTGCACATTTATCGATACACTCAATAACTTTGACTAGAAAAAAGAAAAGACGTGTCCGAATATTGTTTTCTACCATTCGTGTAAATATACATAAGGTCATTCGCTGCGCTTCAACTTTTCTTTTTATCTGCCATATAACTGCCTACCTCACTATTTCTATTCTATCCAACAAAACCAAATTTGAACTGGATGATATTTCTTCACACACCCTGAATAAAACAGGGCAATATGTAAGAAATGTAAAATAAGCACCACTCGTAATTCGCACCAAACGAAAGCGTCTTTAACCTTTTGGATACCGACAATTCTTGCGTTAACGCAAGCATTGTACACAAAAATCGAAAAGTCAGTCTCTCTCGCGTTCGATCGTCGAAAACCACTTGCACTCATATATATTCTATCCCAAATAACATGCAGATTCATTTAGCCATGTTAATAAACATGCTTTTTCGCAGCTATATTTCGATGAGAAAGCAAGAAAAAACGTCTTGCGTTCAGCTTGTGTTCAGCCTGAAGACAGTGGTATCCTATGCATTAATAGCACTCGTAACTAACATAAACTCGTAAAAAAGTAGCTAACTAACAAAATTTTCTAATCACACAAAGCTGTATTGCTCCACTCAAACATAAAACTACAAACATAAAACCTGCCAAACGCATACTCTCTGCTCGAGAGACACTTACGTTCCGCAATAAATTCGAATATTAATTACCATTTCTCTCCCGAACTTTTCTTTCTACTCTTATACGATAACAATCACAGCCTACGAAAAACTGTTAGATTCAAAACACCATGCGTATACCTAGAGGATTTTAGAAAAAGAACCAATAAAATTGATTCCTCTTAAAAGATCCCGCTATAGATGAAAAAGAAATATATAAATCCTCTCCATAATTGATATATTTCACGTTATCTGTCCTAGAATTCTCCTGTAACTCGAGGATATCGTTGATCCATTTCTCCTCGAAAATAAACCGTTACTACTGACAAAGAGCCGCTTCTGCTAGAAAAACCTTCCTCAGACGTAAAAAGGAATAAATATTTCATTTAGATGATTTATCCATTTCTCCTGTAATTCAAGGATACGGTTTATTCATTTCTCGTGGGAAAAAAACCGTTTCTATTGACAAATATCCGTTTCTCCTCGAAAAATCGACCTTAGATTGAAAAAGAAATAAATCATTCATCAAAATAATTTATCGATTTCGCCTTATCTCTTATACATTTCTGCTCGTAAACTAACCGTTTCTACTGATAAAGATCCGCTTCTCCTAGAAAAACCTCCCTCAGACTTAAAAAGGAATACATAATTCATCTAGATAGTTTATCCATTTCTCCTGTAATTCGAGGATACGGATTATCGATTTCTTCTGGAAAATAAAGTGTTTCTATTTTCAAAAATCCGTTTCTGTTAGAGAAGTCTTCCTTGAGGTGAAAAAGAAATTAGTAATTCATCAAAATAATTTATCCATTTCACCTTATCTCTGATACAGTTCTCCTGTAAGTCGAGCATATGGGTTATCGATTTCTCGCGGAAAATAAATCATTTCTACTGATAAAGATCCGTTTCTGCTAGAAAAGCATCCCTCAGATTTAAAGAGGAATAAATAATTCACCTAGATAATTGATCCATTTCTCCTTATCGGTTATCTGTTTTTCCTGGAATTCGTGGATATAGCTTATCGATTTCTTCTGGGCAAGAGACCGCTTCTGTTGACAAATATCCGTTTCTGATAGAGACCGCCATTTGAGCTGAAAATGAAAAGAGTATTGAGATCTACTTGGATGTTATACGTTTGTTATTTTAATTGGAGAAATGGCCCAGTATTTCTCCTTGAAATTCTTCTATATATCCGACGAAGGTCTTGATTGAATGAGGTATTCGGATCGTGAAGCATTTCTGCTTGACTTTTCGTGGTTGAAGGATTTCTGCTGTAAATGGTACAATTTCTTGATTTTTCGGGATGTTGTCCAGCCCTCTGCATGAGAAGAGGAAGCGAAATTATTTTGTCTTAAAGGAAGCAGTTAAATTCTTGTTCTTAGCTAGTTTACAAACGGTACACATTCTTGTTACTATACTACCAACGTGTTAGTTGTAGATGATAAAATAATCATTTTGCTCTGTTTCCATTGATATAAAAGTTTACATTCTAATGAAAAAGAAAATCAATCGGAGACATTTCTCAGCTTGATGAAAGTTAATGTCTCTGTTTGCCAAACTTTGTCATAAAAAACATATCTTTTCAATATTGCAATAAAATACTGTTTATTCTATTGTGAATGATGGCCATTCAAAAGAATTTAAGAAGTCATGTTCGTATAAGACTAGAAAAACTTTCACTATTGGTGATTGCTAATACACACAGAAAAGCATCCAATAGCTATGATCGTTATTATTTTTACACATTAGCAATATTCTTTTTTATGCGTTACAGGATTCATCCGGTGTATATAGAGTGAAAATCGATTTAAATATGTCTCGTGTGAAGTTCCGATTTATGTTTCCATAGAAACACAAAATCGAGTATCGAAGTGTTTTCCAGAATGTGTCAAGAGTTGTAAAAATTGAATGAATAAATGAATATTAATTTCTTTCCATGATTAATATTGTGTATCATTTATTATTTGAAATACGATCAGAACGGATTGCTGAACTAAGAATGCTAGAGGTTCTCGCCCATCCATCTCTCTTTCCACACTGACCACGGTGGACTGCGTCTAGAGCCATCATTGATTTTGGTAGGGTGTAGACTATATACTTGTTCGCTTATCCACACTCACACGATGATTAATAATCATTGAGAAATCGATGTATGCATCAACATAAATTATTAAGTATCGAAGCTCAAAGTTGTATTTCAGGTCAATATTAAATAAATTGATAATAGCAAATCATTGTTAATATTTATATCTACTAGACATATTCAGTCAAGTTAGATTACTTATATCGCATGGATCAAAACGAGGGAATTTTTTCAATTCCCGTCCCACCCCAGCGCTTACTTCTTATTGTCCCCGACTCCGTTATGTCCCGTGATACTCTTAGATGGTTTCAATTTTTTCTTTAAATTTTTTAGGCTGTTTGAGTGTGTGGATCTTATAATTTGCTTTGCAGTATATTTTCAAAATAGTGGCAGGTATCTTAGAGTGCAATACTAGTTACCACATTACAAAAATAGACAGAAAACCAACGATGTTACCTTAACCCTTTACAGCTCAAAGCAGTTCCAGAAGAACCACTGGTGAAATAAATTTATAAACCCATGTCGCCTCTTTTTTTGCAACTGCGCCGCAGCTACGCGCAGAGCCAATTTTACGCCGCAATTATACGTAACTACAGTCCATTTCCCTAATTCTGTCGGAAAATTTTTGACATATCTTCTTTTAAGTAGTGTGAGACTATTAT
>OENT01001189.1:0-53414 GCA_900239685.1 Rotaria macrura | reverse complement strand
ATATATGGGACGAACAATTCCGTATTGAGTATGTTTATTTACCTTCCAATGAATTGGCAGCTCATGCTGTTAAGATTGAATAGTTATTTACATATTGTTTTTATTTCGATGCTGTGAAGTTTTTCAAACTCAGTATGAAGTAAATTGGCGAATTATTTTCCTTCTATGTGTTTTCTCTAATAAATAAATGTTGTTCAATTCAAGTTTGTGGCGAAAATTGGTGACTGGCTAAGTGCTGATGTTTGCGCGGCATTTCGTTTCATATGTTGATAAGAAATATAGGTTTTTAGTAGAGGTTGAGGGTGTTTGTTTGAGTTTGTTAGGAAGAAAGTTTTTGTTTGAAAACTGTTACATGGCTCATGTTCCAAAATGTTCAAAATATACTACACTGTGGTACCATATTCGACACACATGAAATTTAATTGACTTCCGATCTATATGATGTATGATTCCGAGGGATGAAAATCAATAGTATTGTTTTCTGATGATAAATTAGTTTTGTAGTCGTGTTTACCTAAGTAGATCCATAGGCTTTGGGATTCGATTTTGCAGCTTGCCCCTCTCGTGTTCGGTGTATCATCTTATTTGGCTGTAGCTTCGAAGGTTGATGACAGCTAACTTGGAAATAGCTTCTTCGGCGAATTCTTATTTTTTTTTCCATAGAATTCCTTGTTGATAAGTCTACTCTTTCACTTGAGCTTTCACAAATCGTTTAATGGTTCATATTCTACTTTCGCACTATGGAATATTTGTAAGGGTTAGGATATGGGTCCTCTGTAATTAAAATCAAAGAAAACGTTGGGTCCATAATCTTTTTTTAGGTTGATCGGTAAAGTATAGTCTTCTGTTTCTTTAATATTCGCGCTTAAAATTTAAATATTATTTTTCTTATGTTATAGTTTGTCTTGTAAACAAAAAGACATGCAAGTTGCCGAAAAATGAACAAGATGGTCATACAAAAAAGTATTTTTAAAAGTTAAATACAAAAAATAATCGAGCAAAATTAATTAAAAAGATTAATTGAAAAAAACCTTTCATTTGAAATTTTAAAAACCTAGATGGAAAAAATAATTCTTAAAAATGTATTTAATAATTAAATATTGAAAAATATTAAATAACAAGTGAACCTTACTTTTTTGGTAGTCACTCTTTTCGAAACAAGCAAGAAAAAGAAATAAACGATGCGATAGATACCAGTCCTCGAAATCGGGCTACTTTTTGATTCCGGTCCAGCCCGTACCAGGCCAAGAACCCCTCATGATCGGCCGACCAGTTCGACGGATATAAATGGTTCGATCAGCCCGGTTCAATTTAGAATAGTACTATTAAAACAGTATTTCTTTTACAAAAAACAATTGTACACTATCAAAATGCACAAAAGCTAGGGCTATTTATAGGAATGTTGCAAAAATTTTATTGTCACAGTAATCATAAGTTAAGTAAAATCAGACAATCTTAATGTCTTGACAAGAGCACGACAGTCAAGACAAATTACATATTAAACCGAAAGACTAATGTATATTCGTATAGATGCTCGAACTTCTTGAAGATTATCAGGTATTAACAAAATGTGCCACAAGAAAACAATCCGCTGGTCAATTTTACACAGCATAACGACCGAGCGTTATGGAATTCTATTTTTTTAGATTGTAGTCTTTCTGAATTCTTTTTGATACATGGAAACTTTTGGAAATTTTTATCACAAATTGAGCTTGTTTAGATCTATTAACAATAAAAATTTCATTCATTTCTCTTCGACTGAAACTGAGCTATCCCAAAAACAGTAACTGTTACCTAATTTCAACAAAATTTAATGTTTTTAGAGTGACCAGGATTAAATCATTTTTACACGAAAGAACGAAGCATTTAAATGCAGGTTGCATTCAAAAATTGTTGAGCTTCTAACAATCTGTTGGAATATAATGTCACTTCTGATCCAGCCTTGCTTCATCAAATAAAAAACTTTAAATTTCACTAGTTACGGAATTGCATTTTGTTACGGAATTCCAGATTTTCGCCAATTTATACAAGAGAAGGTTTCATGACTAACCGTTGGCGAGACCCACCCAGTCCAGTAGAAAAACCTATTTGGGCCTGGTCGGGTCCGGCTGGCCCGTTTCGAGGCTTGACACATACGCACATGTTTATACATGTATATGCATGCTTTTTTCTGCAATCCTTCGTTTTTTATAGTTCAGTGAGCAAAATTGCCAGTGAAGCGCTTTAAGCCAGTGAAATTTGTATCGAACCTCAGTGCCAAGTAAAACCGGCGGTTTTCACATACTGACTAAAAGTGATCTGGCTTTTGTAATATGGTTAGAGGGGCCATCAAAATACTAACCATACCTATATACTCGAGACAGCTCACATGAATTCAAATTCGTAGCGTAGCGGCACCATTTACTTTTGATTTCATATTATTTGTTGGCACGAGCGCAGACTATTTTATTATATAACTTGGAAAACGCAATCACAGTCGGACATATTGTAAGCAAGATCTTGCAGTCTTGAGATCGGTAAGAACAGACTTTAGCACGATATTGAAAAGATAATTTATATGTGCATATCTTGGTCTTATCGATTAAATCTGTACCTAGTATTTTGCCAAGATCTGTTCAAAGATTTTAAAATGTCAAGATTATGGAAGAGATATCTTTCGTTATAATCGTTTCACAAGGTATTGTGAAAAACAAAAAGTAACATCATTATTGTAGTTAGATGCTGACCAGTCATTCACCCTTTCTTTATGCATAGACAGATGTATATAAACAGCATGATTGAACATATAAAAGTTAATTTTTCAAAATAATTTTTTCCTAGCCTGATTGTCGTCAATTGATTATTCGAGAAAATGCTGATCTCGCTCGATGATCGAAAGAGGAATATCCTAAACCGGTTTGATGAAGATCAGACTCTCTCAAGGTCAAACAGGTGCCAAGAACTAACTTTTCAGTTATTTGGCATAAGAATAATTAGAATGAAAATAAATTGAATAAATGCTACCAATTGCATTTACAGAAAAAGTTAGAAAATGCGCTGCATGATAGGTTCCAATCACACTTTAAAAGTGTATCATGCATTGTATCATAAATCACGACACATGCGATAAGTTTTTATCTTAGTTTGAATCCAGGATCTGATGGATCTGTACTTAAGGTCTTACACATATGGACCCAAGATCTTGTTGACAAGAAGTTCGACTAGCGTATGAAATCTAAACTTCGGCATAATTGTCGTTTTTTTGACTACTTCAATACCATTCGCGCATGTTACTACTTTTACTCTTCTTATTTCTCAATAGTTTGCAAGATTTCGGGAAATCATTCAAAATGTTCATATTGCGTCCTCGAATTACAAGATTTATTTCGATCATTCAAATGATGTCAACCAGATGGTCAGCCACAGTCAAGTAGCGAAATAATGGTTATTATGGACAAACTAGTGTTATCAGAAACAAGTTGCAAGCATTATTCCGACCTATGTTTTATCATGTGGATTGCTCCTGTCATTTGGCTATGTCGTACATAGATTTTGTTGTAAAGACAAGAATTAATTTAATAATGTATGATGTCGTTAGACCGAATTCTACTACTGATGTGACGTCTGGATTAATAAAATAAAGTCATTTTACAGAATGAATACATTCATTCGGAATTTCGATAATAGCCATTATTCAAGTGATACAGGAAACTTGGTAATATTAAGTTGTATAATAAGCAAGGAGTCAAATGCCATTCAAACTATTTATCAATATAAAGAAAGTATCAATCAACTGAGTAGATTGATATGCCTTAAAAGAGCTATGCTGTTCTTAGTCGAAAGTAATCGACAATTTTCGCTGAATAATTCATACGAAGCGAGAAGTAGACGACGAGACTTGAGCAGAAGAAATGTATAACAGGTAACGTTGAGAATGTTGATGTTGGTGATGTTTACTCGGTTACTTGTGACTGCAGATCGCGATGTAGATATAATTATAGCTAAGAATGATGTGAAGACTTATATCCATACCCAAAAACATTAAAGTGAGAGGATTCTTCAGAAGCATGACTTCATGCGTAACAATTTTCCTTTCACTTGAGAAAAGAATCTTTGATTTTGAGGCGTCACTTTCATAAACGGAAATGATATCGAATTTTAAGGACAGTAATAAATATTCCATTCTTAATCGAAATACAGAGCTACTGAATTGTTACTCGATGTTTCGAGAAATGAATGAACTGTATGAGAAACGTATGAATTTCATGTAGTTGAATACAGTCAGATTTATAATTATTTGTCTGTCAGGCGAAAGTGAGTAGTGCTCTGCCATTTTTTTTATAGGATTAAGCTGTGCGATGAATTATTTTGTGCTTTCTTGCCTTCACATTCAGCATATTTGATTGTCTCAATGAGACGAAGAAATAGAAGTCGAGCAGATCAGGAACGTCGAACATGCCTCTGTTCAATTAGTAGTACAACTTCTTTTAGCATTTGAAATATTCTCGAAGAAATACTTGGTTGAGAATCGAAAACCTATATTTCAGAGGTATATACACTTGCACAAATAACTATCTCTATCGTTGTATATATTGTACATGTGAAATACATGTTTTTTGCCAATCGTTTCACATTTCAACTGGTATCAATATACATCTATAATCATCTATAACGAGACTCATTTGTTTCTTTCCAGAAACTTTATTATGTTCTTACTTTTAATTACTTATAAATCAGTCATAGAGAATTGGGACTGTTTCAAATGGAAATTTTAACTTAAATAATTCCTGCTCAAATGATCATAGAGCTAAAAAATTAATGAAAGTGAGCTAAAGTGCTATCTGAGAATCCTCTTTTGTTATCATAACGGATGATGTTAGAATAACTGAAGCTTTTAGCTGGAATTCAAACGGCATAAAGAAAAAAATTAATTTTGAATGTTAAATTCTGCATCGACCCTTTCTTGTGAATATAGGAGAAAAGTGAACTTAGATGCACAAATGATTCCATTCAGCTAGTGACAGTCATAGTTCAGCTACGTTTTCTTTCTGACTGCCGAGAAAAATCTTTAATCGTTTACGTAAAAGTAGTTTTGCGCTGCATTACATCTTTTCTTGCTCTCCACATGTATGTGACAAACGTTTACAGTAATGAAAATGAAGACAACAAATTGAAAAGTATACTCCTGACGTTCCTTGCCTAATACAAAATTCATATCATCTCTTATTATGTTTCCAATGTCAATATTTGAGTGCTGTTTTTTTTTCACTGGAATCAGATTCTTTTGAAGTAAAAATACTCGGTGAAATATGAGCATGAACCTTGCAATTTTTTCCTTGTCTGACGAAGTATATGTGTCATTAATGTTGCTCGTTTTCAACTTTGTTGTATTTCCACAATCATTTCACTTGATTTTTTTTTCTTATTACAAGTAACTGATCCATATATTCTGCAGAATCTATTGACTACTTTTAACATCATAGAATACTATAATTTTCAAGTTCGGTGGCTAAATATCAAATGTATAGAATCAAAGTGAATGTCTTAGTAATTGAAGTGATGAATAGAACTAGTGAATTTCTTTTCAGTAGTAACTCAACTATTCTGTAGTAGAACAATGAAGTTACAGATACTTAAATATTCAACTTGTCAATAATTCAGTAAATGACATTCTCGGATTCAAACCATATAAATGATGAAAGTAAAGTTATTCAACAATGTGGCCTTCATAGAGCTTAAGTTGTCAGCACTTTCGTCGACTTTTTAAATGACTATAGTCACAGAGATAATGTTGAAGTTTATTTTCGCATAACTCAATTTGGAAATAATTGAAAAGCTGTACTCGAATCATTACATTCTCGATTAGTTGAGTTAACCATTTTGTTTCAACGAGAATAAAATGAACTAGACGTACAGAACCTATTGCTAAAATGACCGATCTCCTCAAGCAAAAATCTTTCTTGGTGTAAAATTCACTTCAGCATTGACTAATCATATGAGACAAAACATATCCTCTAATAATAACACGACAGATGCCTCGTCATACAGAATACTGTCGTATATTTCTTTTTTTTTGTAGCGTGAAACGATTTCTTACAATTTCACTCTGTACCTCAATCTTTGATGTATTTAATACCCTAACCATTATGTACCATATATTTCAAATAGGTTTTTCTCACGTAATAGAAACCCTATATAGATTAATATCTTCTCTATCGTACAACTGCAAAAATCGAAGATATCGTGGAACATTTGTAAAAACAGATCTCATGACATTTGGCATATGCCACACAGGTGTCTGCATTGCTCTTGATAACGTTTAACTACAGATTGATGGTAAGTCTAAGCTATGGTTATTGATCTATCTATCGTGGCCTTACGTATCCTTTCAGCGAGCTCAGCCGAATACTACGCTGATTCGCTTGAGATTTGATTGTGTCACTTAATAGTAGAAAAATCAGTATTTTATAAAAATCAATCTGTCTTCCAATAGGTTACTCTCTTATAAAAATACTTTAAAATACTATGACTACTGTATACGTTTTAGTGCCGAATAGCTATTATTTAAATTTCGACAAACTCATGGATTTAAGAAATACAGCAAAGATCACGTCGCAAATCGAATTCGCCACTTTTGCATAGAGATCGATTCTCTATTCTAAAAACTCATGAAGAAAACTTCAATAAGTATTAAATGTCGGATGCAGTTTACCAGTGCAATGATTAGATTAGAAGGGAAACCACGAGAAACAAACAAAGTTTTTCAGAAGTTTTCAAAAATGCTCGTAATCGCATACATGCGTGCTCTATATCGGCATCCTACCTATAGGGATATAGATAACTGAATAGTTAGTTACACAACTATCGAACAAACACTCAGACTGGCAATGAAGGAAGTTTATAGTTAGATAGAAAAAATGGTAAATATACGTGTTGTTACCATTAGCATTTATCACCATATGACACGGAGACACATATTTTTGAAATAAGTATGACAAAAGAACTAGAAATAAACTGAACGTAATTTTTTAATGTGTTCTTCAATGAAGACAACATATCTTGCTACTATTTTTGAATCTGTGGTCATTTTTAAAGATAACTTTCAATAAAGCTCGACGATAAACTTGTTTTCATTATGATCATCATGATTGCGCAGTTTCGGATGTTGATATAGAAGAAGAGGAGATTTATACGTAATAAAAATAGTCATTGACGAACACATAAGTACGACGATTATTAGTTGTTCAATCATGAAGGATTTAATGCCTCGTGGAACACACATTGTATTATATGAGCATTTGACGATTGACAAGTTCCAACCCAGTGAAAAATTTTCTCTGATTTTAATCGAATTATTCTGCAACAAAATCAAAATTAAAATCGATTGATAATTTTGATTATCGTCGATCACGACTTAACCATTACTTCGTATTGTTACCTATTCAGTGTGAAATTTTTGGATTAAAATTGATTATTNAATAATCAATTTTAATCCAAAAATTTCACACTGAATAGGTAACAATACGAAGTAATGGTTAAGTCGTGATCGACGATAATCAAAATTATCAATCGATTTTAATTTTGATTTTGTTGCAGAATAATTCGATTAAAATCAGCGAAAATTTTTCACTGGGAAAGACAAACTAAATGTGGAAACTCTTGAAATGTTTCAAACCAATTCGTATATAATAACTGTTTTTTATATTTTCGCTTGAGAATACTGAACATGTACGTTAACTTGTACCACCTGTATCATCATTAAATGTCTGAGTAAGGATTTGACTTACCCATTCCTGAATTTAATATGTTCATCTTTCGTTTTTTTAGCACGTATCGACTGATCAAATCCTTTCTTTAGGCACAATGATTAGACTTTTCTCACTTTCCTCTAAAATATCTTCATGTTAACTTCTTTTTCAGCCATATTTACTTTGTTGCTTTGTTTCTCTTGACAACTGCACTGTATCATTATCGACAAAATCAAATTCGAAATAGCGATTCAAGTCCATTTACAGTCGTTCAAACGAACAATAATATGACTAAGACCGTCATCACCAAAAACTCTCATCCAAATTTGTCTATGTCATTTGGTATTTTATTGTGTCTCGACATATTTTCTGTTCCGTGTTTCATTCTACTTTTGTACTATTATTTGGTAACACCTACACGGTATCGTGCTATCAATAATCATGTCATCATTCTTCTTCTATTATCTAACAGTATGCAAGCTCTCACTGACATACCAATGCGTCTTAGTTATTATTATTCTGGCACTAATTGGCCACCTACCGTTGCATATTGCAAGTTCTATTATTTTATGGATTTCTATTTCTTCACCACTTGTTTTCTACTTTTAGTATGGGGTTCTTTCGAACGACATATTTTGATTTTTCACAAGACTTTATTTCGTACATATCTGAGAAATGTCTTAGGCCATTATATACCACTGAGCATATGTATCATTTATCCACTAATTTACTACGTTATTTTCATACTCTTCTATCCGTGTGTCAATAGTTATGACATAACAAATGAGGTTTGTCTTGAGCCATGCTACTTGAGTGTAAGTAATTTGATGGCTATATATGAACAATTCGCTCATGGATTTCTATTGATGTTCTTGATTTTTATTTCCAATGTCCTATTTCTAATACGTCTTATGCAACAAAAGCGTCGCATCGGTCGACGCATCAGATGGATTCAAAGTCGTAGGTTAGCACTACCATTAATCCTTGTTTGCTTCCTATTTGCTGTTACGAATGGAGGTTATTTTACCATTGAACTTATTCAATTCGTATGGGATCCTAGTTTTGGCGAAAACATCATTGTTTGGACGAATCTAATATCTTTCTGTATGCCATTGCTTCTACCATACCTAATTCTAGTTAGTTTAAAAGATATACGAAAACCATTTAAGATCTTCCCAATATTCTGTCGTACTAGTCGAGTCGCACCAGTCATTCCTATAGCACAACAACAGAATCAAGTTTTGCCAACCCGCCAGAATATTGCGTAACATATTCGAATAAGTTTTATTATATGTGCTTTTTGTTTGTTTCATTATATAATTACGATTATGTTGATGATTCATGTCGCCATACTTTGTTGTATACTTGTGTGTTGCGGTCAAAAATAAATGATGTTGCTGTTATGCGAAGTCAACTCAAAGAAATTGTAATATTAATACCGCTTACCAATTAATAAATGAATTCACAAAAAACAGCCATATAAATTACTTCAGTTTATACATAGTTTCTATTGCAAGAAGGTGTTTAGTAATACTCATTCGATTTCTTATTGGGAAATATATCAACGAACAGTTCGACTTGAAATTTGCATTCGATATTGAGGGAGAAAAAAATATATCACTTAACAGTACTAGGTTCACTTTGGTGAGAATGGAAACTAGAACAAACTGTATGATTCTAATTGTTAGTACAATGAGTCTAAATGGATAGTATAAATCAATAATGATGAACCATCTCACGTTCTCGAACCACATGATACGAGAATAATAGTATATGTGAGAATCACTACTGTTGGTGATTTAAGAAACATAAGGAAGGGATATTGAGGGCAATGCAAACATTGATCTCATGATTCAGTTGTAGCATCAATGTCGGACATCAGTGTCTTTGCAACTAGAAAAAATACCTCTAAATGTCATTGACACACACGTGTGGAAATATCATTTTGCTCTTAATATAAAGTTTAATGTATAACATATCTTTTACTGTTGACAAAGTAAGAGTAATTGAAATTAAAAGTTTTGGATCGAATTTCCGATCAAACTCAAAATATTAAAATGATAGGATTCTTGTTAGTAGTAACTTGCCGGCTAATAAAAGGCGATAGTACGTTTCTGTTCTATATGTAGATACTTTTAATGGGTGTTCCAAGAACAACCTTGAATTCAAATTTTCATAATACTGTTTGCTCTCTGTTCGACAACAACAAAGATAAATATTTTATGAAAGTGTCTCATAATTTTTCAAAAACAACAGAAGACCTACAAATACATTTACCCTACATCGTCTTAAGGACACTAAAAATGATAACAGACTGAATCGGAAAAAAACTCGAAATAACATTTATTATACACGACAATACGCTTTTGAGAACATCTGATCGTAGTCAATGCCATAGAAATCGCCGTCGAAATTAATACAAACATATCAGGAAAACAGAAAGAGACTCTTTGTGATGTTAGATATTGTCATCATCGCCTCTTGATAGTGTATACGAATAAAAACAAATGATTCCTGTCTGTCGATAACTATTGAATCGAATAGTATCCATTCTCTATTCAAAATTTTGCTTTGTGTCATTTACAACTATGCGCTGAATAAAATGAGTAACACGACTATCTGAATAACACAGCACAGTTTCTCCCTCGTCAATAAAAAGAAACCGTATTATTTTCGAAGAAATATTAAAAAAATAGTAACCTAAACTACATTTAAACAATGAAGAAACAATAAGAATTGATTCGCTTTTTCTTAATGTGTTTTCCATCAACGAAATCATGTTCAGATGACAACGATGTAACTAAGATAATCATATTTTAATATTGAACTAATAATCTTTTGATATTCTTACATGTCTTTCTTTGCAAGTATGAACATAAATGAAAGCAATACATTTTCAATGATAAAAACAAATTGAAGAAAAATGAGTTCTTGCACATTCAATTGAACTATAATTGTCATTCAACTAAACAAGATCAAGCTACGGAATAAGAACAATATCTTCTAGAGATAATATTTTTAGCTGTTAATTCAACTTTTTCTTGTCGATCGATTTAGTGATATGAATAAAATACTTCATACTTTAAAATTATATAAAATGTCAATAGATAATGTCTTTTTGAATCCATTTTGTTTATATTTATATACACACTTTCTCTCAAGAAGAAATCGCTTAGACGTGTTTGTTTTCGAAATCATAAAAAAACCGTGCATAATTTAGTAATTATGAATCTTATTGTTTGAAACGCTGCTGCTTTGTCAGTTTTCATACAACAAATCAAATACTGAATGTATCGATGTCTGGATGATGGCAGTTACACATCTAACTTTCACTAATACAATAAATTGTTTAGGACTATAGTCTATGTGTACCATGAAGTCTAATACGAGACAATCTCATGATTGAGTCATAAAATCAAAATAATTGCCCGGTTATTTCTTGATACACATGATGCATTGTATTATTAGGTAAATCTGTAGAGTTTGATTTGAAAGAAATTTATCTGACAACGAAGATATTGCCAAAAGACAGCTGTGGCTAGTAACTGTCCTCAACATCTTCTATAGTAATGCTTATATGTAGATAAAACCAAATGATGATGGCCATACAGACTACTTCTCATATTATCGGCCTCGCGTGGATTCGTCGAACAGGTGAAGTTCATGCTCAAGTTTATCTGAAAATTGGTCTGTTTATTCTCTAATTGTCAAGTCTTCCCCTTTTCGTACACTAGTAACGAAAGACGCTACAAGTGTCGATTGATGTATGTATGTATACTGACGATACACAAGTTGCAGCCCATGCCGATAGGATTTTAGTTACTGACGCCATATGTATCTGACTGACCCATTTAGTTATTATACCGGTATTGGGTACTATTCATTACAAATTAGTAAGAGAGCTTATAAATCTAGATCATAATAGAATACTGCGAAAAGTCTTAATGAATAACGAATGATTGCCAGGATATTCTAGGTTTTTTTTTCAATCATTTCGGGTGTCGAAGTTTCTCCATTTCAAGATAAGGCTTTGATATTTTCGAGTAAAACTTTCATTCATAATTTGAATCAACTGCCATTTTATCGTCCGCGAGAATGATAGATAAAAAAACTTGAGTAATTTATCATGCCTTGTTCGGATGATGATATTTCCATTCTTTCTTCTTTTATTTTCTATATTTCAGACTACCTTGAGTGAATATTAGCATATGATTTTGACTGACATTGTTTGTCCTACGTGATCAAAGTCTAGGACAACTTTTTATAAATTCGAATTTTGCGGTCGAATTAAATTATATTCTTGTTTTTCTGCAACAACTAGACAAAACTGCTATAAAAAGTATAATTTGCATTTCTTTATTTTTCAGCACTCATGCAATGAGGATGGTGATAGGTAAAGTCTATTGTTTTGCGTCGAAAAACATTATTATCTTGACTTTTTCTATAGGCAGGGTCTTGTCCCTTAGTAAAATTTAATTCATATTACTGACAGATTTGCGTCTTTCTATGAGTATTATTTAAAGAAAAGCTGCTATGTTGGAAATGGCTGATATTTTAAATGAAGAATTTTTCTGTTTCAGCCGCATACACACTCTCTTGTCTTTTATAATAAGCGATGTATATCATTTTGAATGTTTACAAAGGACAAAATTCCCATTACTCTTCGCTGTATATGCAGAATAGTTCTACATGAATTATAGCCTATAATTCAAATAAAATTGTTGTCTTGTTCTGAGTTATAGTTTGGTTGTTCTACGAAATTAATCAATGGCTATGGTCAGAATTTAAGTTTTCCGCGAACAGAATTTCTATTGGTTCATTCTTGTATCGATACGATACGGTGTTTAAAAGAATGAATTCTAATTTGAATAAAAGTTCTTTTTGTCTTGTGGTCACACATTCCAATTCTAGCCCTATAAATTTATATATGTTAGAAGTTAAACTAGAAATCTAGTAGCCCTACGCGCGTATTTATTGTCAATTTTTGTAACGTTTTCTTGCTTTTATAATACTATACGACTATGATTACTACATCATATTTACCTAGCTATCAGAACGTACTCTTCTTCTCAATAGCATATGGTTTCACACTATATACTTACTCAACAACTTATACACTCGCATTCAGCTAACTTGATAGAGGACCTATCTATGGGTCGAATTTCAAAGTAAATCTCTTGAAAAGAAGCTTTTTTCTTTCTAGAGCTTTACCAACCAGCTAGATCATTCATTTAAAGATCTGGTTAAATTTTCATAATTCCATAGTTAGTAGCAAAGGACATACAGATTTTTTTCTTCATCTCACTCATAAGTTATTTTAGTGTACACATAATACATATCTTGTCAGTTCAAGAGATTCAATGGTTCTAGGATTTGTTTCTCTTTTAAAACAAAATTTTAAGAGATGTATGAATCTAGCTTTGTACCATTCACACTATACTGGTGCATCTATTTCTTCAAAATACTTGAAGTTCTGTCAGTTCGACCTTGACTTTGTTTACCAAGACGTTGTTTTTAATATCTTTTTCAGTCTGCGTCTTTTTTTAAAGAGAACTTATTGATGCAGCTTTTTAATTAACAAAAAGAAAAATGATTGATAAGGGAAGCCGAATTGCATTGAAAAATATAGTCAGCTTCTGGTGTGAATGAAACGTAAAATAATTTTGATTTATATTGGTTCTGGATTGAATATTCGAAATGAATTCTAGACACGATTCTATTACTTGATTGATCATTGGCTTCTACTAACGATGATCTTAAATTAACTAAGATCGCTAAAATCGATAAGGCACTAGGAGGAACTACAGGAGATGAGGAATGCTTAGGAAATAGTTCGAAGATCCACCGTGAATCACTAGATATTAGACGAATGAATTACCAAGAGGTATTACAGTGGGTGGAAAAATCGATTTTCAGCACTATTCTAATCGGATATGACTTTGGTATCTTTTTGAGACTACGTTCTTATATCCGTTCTATTACATATAGTGACTTCATGTGAATTGTGTTTACAAATATTTCCAATGTCACTTTCATCTTTGTGTTTATCGTCAATATCCACTGAGAAGTACGTTTTTTGAATAGTTCTTTTATCATGTAATTGTGACCGTATTTATGTTTACACGTTAGCTCAGATGCACTATCATGTATGTCATTTTCTTTCCTTCTAGTGACCTATTGAAGTTACAATAGTAGTCTTGCTCTGTTGTCGTCCTTCTTCGTCTCTTGTTGTCCTTGGCTCCCTTTAACACCTACTAAGTATTTTTCAAGTTTTGGCAATCTAAAAACTTGTAGATTAGAAATGTATTTATGTCATGCTTGCCAATGTAAAAAAAAGAATCAAAAGTCGATTATAATCATACAATTTTAATCAATGCTAAATCGATTAAAATCTGATTTTACTATGATTATTACTGCTTAAATTATTGATTAAAATCGATTATTTCGTGATATTTTGAACGAATTATTTTTACATGGGTAGTGGTTGTAGTCTAATTAAAATTACTAACCGACACAGTATACATAGTCTCATTCTTTCTATCATCTATTTTACGAGATAAAAATAGTAATAATACAGTGTATCCTGTATAGAGACTAGATAAGGCGAGCTTGATTGAAAACGAAACTACGCATGTTCTTGTTCGATATTATAAAGGCTTCTTTAACTCTATCAAAGTACGTTGAATGAAATTCCTCGTTGACCTAAATAAAAAAAGAATAAGCAAAAGAACGGAATCCGACCTAGAGTCCTGCGGGACAAACTTTCGATTGTCCCGAATCCCGTTTGTCCCGTCCCGAAGTTTTTTGATTAGTCCCGTTCCCGATTGTCCCGTCCCGAAGTTTTTCGAGTTGTCCCGTAAAATCCCGTTTGTCCCGTTGACAAAAAGTGTTTAAATGTCGTATCGTTCCTCCGACGAAAACAAGACACCTTTTCTACACAATCAATAGGAAAATAGAGTAATAAGAACTTGACCAATATGAAAAGAGATCGAGAAATGTAAGATTAAAGTTAAATTTTTTTAAATAAAACTAGAAACTGGTACTCTCAAGTAGAAATTTGAATTAATAATCAGGGTGTATCCATATGTGTGTGAATGAAGTTTGGGTAGGCCGAAGATCTACACCCACACCGCTTGTTGTGCTCAAATAAATGTACAAATGTAAATATTTGAGAAAAAAATACACTCCTGTTTACGTAGCATATTAGTTCTTAATATAAGTTATCAAGAATATTTTGATCTTATCATTATTGGATTAGTAAAACCGAGCTTATTGTGATGGATTTTATTCAAAACTTAAAAGTTCATTTAAAGTAATCTATGTGTATAACAATACCCCATATATCAGACGAATATGTGCTTTTTCTATGTCTGTAATTGTTCTATGATTGTTTGAAATTTATTTTTTTATTGTTTAAATTATTATAATAGTAGCTATCAACCGCAAGTTTTAGAAGACTATTCTCTTTCAATTAAACTCGAGTATTTTTCATGTCAATTAATTTTCGTATCGATAGGTTATTGTATTGCACAATTAACGTTAATTTATTTTCGTTTCGAATAATTTTTGTATCGATCAATTATGGTATCCACCAATTAATGTTGCTCAAGTCAGATAGAACAGAAAAACACATACGTTTAGATATACTTATAATTAATGATTTACTATTAATTCAGTGCCGTCCCCTCTTCCTGAAAATTTGAAGTTTTCGTCAGAAAAATTAAAAATGAAAAGAATGCATTTTCGAGCTCTTTTGAGTATGTAGATTATACATCAATAGGTCTTCTAGATTTTTTTCTCCTAAAATATCGATTTTACAATAAAAGTGCTTAGTGCCTAACAGGTTTAGATATAGGGATTTTAGAATTCGGGACATTGTTTTTTTCGATTTGTCCCGAACCCCGTTTGTCTGGTCTTGAATTTTTTTGATTAGTCCCGTTCCCGTTTGTCCCGTCCCGAAAAATTATCGGGACAGTCCCGTTTGTCCCGCGGGACGGGATAAACGGGATTTTTCGGGATTCGGGACTGTCCCGCAGGACTCTAATCCGACCATATCAAATATTGTTCTACAAACAGTTTTGTATAAAATCAAAATATTTTCTAGATATAAACATATATATATATATATATATTGCAAGACATCCTAATGTTTCGTATCCCAAGCAAAATCTTGCCTGTCAAGCAAACCCAGGTATTTGTAGTCTTTTACGCATTTTCGTACTGCTTTCAGTCTTTTTTTGATGCGGAACTGAGAAAAATAGCTTCCTTTTTCCACAGATCAAACTTCATACTGTGTTGCAAAGTCATCCTTTCTCTTCGCGTGTAAGTCCGTCGCAAACTCAGAAACCTTCGATTCCTAGTCATTCTTCGTTTACAATGCCAGACAGACAGAATCAAAAGAGACTATCGCACAACAACGTACACAGGTTAGTACTATGAATGCAATCAATTTACATAAAAAATCATGTAGTTACTGTTTGTGTGTACCAAACTATGTCGTTTTTCTGATTTTCTATTTTCGAAAACTATGCATTGTTTCAGGGATTTGAAGAAAAGCACTACGAATAACAACAGAAAATCGTGTCCAGCATTGACTTTCATGCTGCCAATCATGATGGCATGTGCTTTTGCAGCGACTTTACTTGTTGTATATGGGATCGTTGATGTATTCACTAAGGAAACGGTAACTTCAAGCATAGGTATGATGATCTTTAACATATTTACAGAGCCAATGGAACTATTTTTACTTTACTAATTAGTTTTTGTTTTATTCTCATGAACGCGTAGTGATCGATAAATGACATGACGTTAGCTTCAAAACATTTATCTAGATTCGAACTGTTTTAGATTCCGAAGGGAAGTAACTCTTGGGTAAGATTTTGCGAAACCAAGTAAACAAAATGTGTAGCATTGTCTAGTTAAGGATTTCCACCACTCCGTATTCACAGAACGTACACCAATTATTCATAATCAGAGTATATGAGGTAAATTAACTCTTGATTGATGCTTTGGAATGCTAAGTCAGTAATAAGTGGTGAAAATATTCAAAAACAAACTGCATGCCATAGTTTTTATACATTTAGCAAGAAAAGTTACATCGAGTGACCCATTATCATACCTTTTAGTATAGTACTGACCAATTATTTTAATTCTCCGTTTCTAAAAAATAAACAGCCGATACATCGATTCATATTCTACTCATCAGATAGATATTGCAATTCATCATGAACTTCGTATAGATAATCTTAACCAGACGCTCATTTACTCTGCTTATCCTGCGACTGCTCGGGTTTCTTTTTTTTCAATGTTTTCTATAACTAGCATTCGCTAGTAGTTCTTATCCGATTGACTACTCGTTGTAGCCATGTAAGTGTCAGGAAGCATCAACACAAATCTGCTACTATGATGCACGTTTTTTCGTACACGTTCATTGGACGTATTAACACTCTAGGATCTACAACTACTGTGACGACTACCACCGCAAGCACTGCAACAACTACTACGCTGACGACAACAACAAGTACTACTTCGACAACATCAGCAACTTCTACTACCACTACGACAACGACAACTACTACTACTACGACTACAACAACGACTATAACAACTTCTACTACCACTACGACAACAACAACTACTACTACTACGACTACAACAACGACTACAACAACTTCTACTACTACAACGACGACGACAACTAGTACTACTACGACTACAACAAAGACAACAACAACAACGACGACGACAACAACTACGGCTACGACTACAACAACAACAGTGACTACAACAACGACTTCGACAACTACCTCAGGTCAGATAATAAATGATCCCTCAATTTTTTTTCTTTAATTAAATGAATTTTGATGATTTATACTTCGAATCGTATCTCATAGCAGCGCATTCTAGATAAAATATATGTGAACTCACCCACTACTAATAATTTCTTTAAATGGAGAGCAATAAAAATAAAATACGATTCCTACACTTAAATACTCTTTTTTATCTGGTTTATGTGCTGCACTCATATGGCCTTCCTAACTTTAACTATTCATATCAAGTAAACTAAGTTCTATGCTCCTCATGGTCGAATCACGTATCATTTATATTTTTATAAAATAGAAACGGAAAAAATAACTTTCAAACGAAATTTTTTGAATACTAATGAGCTTGTATAAATATAATTCAAAAACAAATCCATTTCTTATAAGATCGTATCCAGAGAAATGTAAACAAATTTTAAGGAAACTTTTAGACCGACTAAATAATTGTTGCCAATGTCACCGACTTTAATAATGTCATACAGAATAGATCGAATTTTAATTTGAAGTGAAAAAAAACTCATTTAAATCGATTTTCTTGCAGTTGCCGCTGTTACATATTCTGACAGTTTTATTCATGGCAGTAGTTCTACGTCGCAATGCACGCACTGGAACACTTTTCGAAGTCAATTGGTGAGCAGCTCGTTTACAGCACTAACAATTAAAGGATCAGTCGATCCCGTAGGTATCACACTTACCAATGCTGCCTATGTTGCTGCCATTGCCAGTGCCCTCTATTCGAGTACTACATATGGTCCAGTATCATCAAATGGATATTCATGGGGAGTTGGACTATGTGTTGTTCAAGGCGAATTAACTGCAACTGGTACTATTTGTGCATGTAATACAGGGTATACACTACGACCGTGTATTGGGAATTTGAACTGGGGAGCTATCAATGGATATACATGCAGTGCCGCATCGCAAACAATGACAGTGGTATTTCAGTGATGACATCATATTTAGGAAACAAACAATATCCACATTTGCGTGCCACCCTTTCCATGAATTCAACCGTAATATTCATATTAACTTTTGTTTCTTAACTCATATAGTTTTGCTCCGATTTAGTTGGAAAAAATGTACTTGTTCCCTGTTGTTCATACTTTTCAGCGTCTCTTTCTTTCTTCTCCAATATAACATTTAATCAGTTCATTCCTCAATATTTTACATGTATTAATTTTATTCAACTTGATTTCTTGTATCTGCTTTTTAATTAAAATAATTAATATTTCTCGAGTTTTGCCATGATGCATATTCCAAAGAAATCAATGTAGATTGATCAAGCTCGATAGAGAATACTTCTAGAAGATTCCTCAGGTGAATGAATCCGATACCGAATCCGATGAAATCCTATGGGAATCCGGGTTGTGGAAACACTAACGGATCCGACTGTAGAAACCTATTTTCTTATTTTTGTACGAATTAGCAATTAATCACAATAGTAGAGGTCTGTTTGATCATAAGATGAAATCCAATCGGATTCCGATAGTAGGATTCGACAAAATCCAACACTAAGGGTCCAAATGTCCGGTTGCAACCAGGAATCCGATGGGATTTCGTCGGATTAGAGAAACTCCAATAGAAACATGATCGGATCAAATTGTTGGAATGATCCTCGTGGGTGTTTAGAAATGATATCTCGCTCGTGTTCATATATGAAGCTTAGTAGTCATCGTCTCTTGGCTATCCAATGTACTCAATTTGTCTCACTGTGCAAGACTTGTGTACTATGGAACGATTTAATTGAAATAGAAGATGAGATAAGAGTGCTAAAATGATCAGCTTGCATCTATTCATAGTATAAAGCGTGTTGTTCAACTAAGTTGTGGCAAATATATCGGTAAAGTATTTGACAGCTGTATTAACGAGGTTTTTCAATTCTTTATTCTTCAGTAACATCTTACGATAATTAAAAACAGGATTCAAGTGTCTACTCTCATTCGACTGAAACAGGTTCTGACTTCACAACCTACAGCCTTTTATAAACACACTCCTAGTTATACCCTTCGTGTCATTATCTCTTGTGTTTGATTCATTCGCGATACATCATTTCACGAAGAAGTTTCTTACATAGAGTTCTGGCCTACAACAGGAAGACTATCCTCTAGCAACGAAGTCGTCTGTCGTTGTATGAAACTTCACTCGTTACAAGAAAGGTTTTCATTCATCTGATGGTGACCAAGAATCTTGGTCCAAGATTTTGCACAAGATATTCAACTATCAGACAATATACATGAGAATCTTCATGAAAATTCAATCGATCAATCTATTGGAAGGAGCAAGAGAGATTACTATTGGTCCATACAAAAGCTGAGTGTGATGAGAGAAGAGATCAATGATGCATGAAACTAGATCTTATAGTGCACTATTCGTCAACTATAATAACAATTTGACAATAAAGAGTGAGTCTATTTTATTTCTATTAGGATAAATATGGTCATTGTCAGAGTTCTAATTAGTTCGGTCACAAGTTTATTGAGCATCATAACTTGTTCAATCTCATCGTACAAAATATCATCAGTAATTGATTTGATGTCTTACGAATAAGCGTGAGATCGATCATTGAAAATATACTTGCTACCGTTTAAAATCAGGCTATATGACGCGAAGTTAAGGCGAAATTGACGAGTAAAAGAGATCATTATTTTGTTTAACAACATAGATAGGAATAAGATGCATACTATTTTTCAAGATATAGCAGAAATTCTCACAAGAAGTCATATGTTTTAGAAACATCAAGACAAAGCACGCAATCGATTCTCCGTTCGTGTTCACATTCGTGAATATTTTATTTCTTATATAATAACAAATATTGTCTAGATCTCTAGTACGTAAAAACTATGTTTTGAACACCAGAAATATATTAGAGTACATCCTTAGCGCGTTGATAATCAGTTATAAAACTGTAAGAACTTAAAATCGAGCCAATCCAATTTTAAAAGATATTCCCGTATTTGCCTCTGACTTTATTATGGAGAGTTCATTGGATTCTTCTAACTTCAAAGTGTCAGTGAATGCTGATAAAAAAATCTTCAGCCACAAGGCTTCAATTATTCTTGAGATATGATTAGTTAGACTCATCAGCAATCATAATCTCGAGTAAAAGTTACTAGTCAATGCCATTCAATCCTAGAATCGATAGGAATAGAATGAAACGTAGCACTATCGACAAGTTGAATCTAAAGTGAAAGAATTAATTTCATTAACATTGTAAATGATTATTAAACAACTATGTAATTACATCCAATGTATAAAGAATGAAGCAATATGTGACAAGATGATCGGAAGAAACAAAAATTTATTTCACTCACAAGTTGACATGCCTGGTGAAAGGAATCTAGTAAGTATTTTAATCTTACATACTGAAACAACAAGCGAAAAGTGCTAACAATATTTATAAGTGCATGTTGATAAATAATTTGATTCATGTTCAAGAAAGAAATCTATTGATTATTTCTAGATCTTCTGGAACACTGCATTTTCAATCAAATTCTTTTTTTTTGCTGTCATCTCAATCAGAACTTCGAATTACAAGAAAATGCAAGAAACAAAATTTTTTGTATGATCTCAAATGATAAACAGAGTGTAGGTAAACCGATTTACCGTCAAATTGAATACGCAAGTGAGCTAGATTGTATTATAATTTTGACGATAATTTTCTAACAATAATTCAGTGGTAATGATATGCAAATGAAGTATGAACCGTTTAAAAGAATCAATTACTTGCCGTATTATGTGTGCAATGAGTATCACTTTACTTATCTTTCAAATATTCTTCAACACCATGATGATTTCATTGTTGATCAATGAGCTCAACATTCGTTGAGTGAACCACAATGGAAACAGACCTTTTCACTTACTTTCGAAGATGATATCTAGAAATACATTTCAACATTTTTCCATTCGTTTATCAAAGATAGATTTAAAATGCACGATATGTTACTAAGTCACTATGAATGATTCTGCTGTGTACTATGAAAAATTATTTGATCACATTTGAAAGTATATGTAAACAGCCAATCAATATATTTCATAGTTCTTTACTCTACAAAAAAAAAGAAGAAATCGACTAGACCTTCTCGCCAAGATGAAAAAATGAAATTCTAGTCTATTGAATTGCTTTGACGATTATTATTTTTGGTTTTAACGTAATATTCAAAAATTCTGAGTTTTATGGGACTTTATTCTTTTTAGATTTTACGAACTTCAACAACATAAGAAGGAATGCAAGTGATGAAAAAATGAACTTCGAAAGAGCTAACACTTGAATGATCATAAACCAAAGCAAACTAAATACGTAAATCACTTCTGCTTTTAATCAGGTTCATTGCTGATTAATCGATGCGTTTGAACCACCGATGAGCTGTCACTGAGCCACATTTTATGTCCTTTAAAATAAAACGAAATAGGTTTTCGATAACTATGCAATTTATGAATCAACGTACGAGCTGTTGTAGACCTTGATCGTTTACATACCGAGTTGCCACCCACTCTTTACCGTGTTTGTCACGTGTTGTGTGTTCCCATGTGCCATTTGTGAATCGTACGATTGTCTAAAATAGGGAATAAACAGAAAAATATCGAAGACAATAGCAATCGCATATGAAAATATTAACTTTAACTTTTCGTCCATCAGGCGTGTTTTCATCCAACTCAACATCCGGAGTGAATTCGAGCGTACTTGTTTTGAGAGTGCTCTCGGAACGTAACGTCCACTTGCCACCATTCTCACTGATGATGACACGAGGCTTGACATTTTTGGCTATTAGTCGGGCAGCCATTCCTATACCAATTTCCTTCATAAATGCGTCCATATTTTCATCCTTAACCTAACGAAACAATTGAATATGATGGAAAAAAAAACAGAAAACTATCAACATACATAATCCCAAGTGCCTCTGAGAGCTTCAATACTATTGTTACTAGCCATCAGTGTCACGCTTGTTCAGAATTGAGAGTGAGAATCTGAGAAAATTAAAATGAAACCCAAAAGTCGATCCATGAAATGAATTGTATAAGAAATATGCAAAAATACGAAGAATAATATTGTTCAACCTCACTTATGATGTATTCTAATACTAGACTAAAATTAAGATGTTTCTATCCGTATATGATGAATACATGAGAGTATTTATTCAGATAGAAGAAATTGTGATTTAGATTCTTACAAAACTCCTCTTTTCTTTTTCGTTCTATAAAATCAGTTACATGCTGCTACTTATTTGAATTCTTCATGTACATAGAAGCTACCATTTGTAAGCTTTTGACAATAGATTCAATACTAGCTATCTAGAAATTTAAAATCCAAAGCACTTCTTACTAACATTTATCATACTCAACTCAAATAGGCAATAATGTGTTGAAATTCAGTTTTAAACACAGGATTTCGCTGGATAAAGATATGATCAGTATGTATGATATGATTAAAAAAACAAAATTCGTAAATGAGTACTTCGACATTTGCGTGGATTCTTTCCAATTGTCAAACGAAATATTTATACAACTCATTGTTATCTCTAATTCATCTACGTAACAAAATAAATCTACTAGAGCATGATACTAATAATACATGTTCATGTTTGCTTTCTTCTTCTTGTTTATATCAAAAACAAGATCTGCACACGTTTTCGACAAGTTTACCACATTGTTTACAAACAAAAAAAGAAAATGAACCAGAATTATTTGCAATCAAGGTTTTCTTTTTTTCTTTCTATAGTAATGTTGAGAAATACTGCCATTAGATCGATGTGCAATTTTGTATTTAAATATCCATTGAATTGCAGTATTTGAAAATAGTGTTTAACATAGGAACATTTTTAATGGTTCTTTTTGGATGAATCATAATATTATTCTTGGTATGTATCGAAAGATACTTACTGTTTGATGAGACGATGAATGGATTCACTTGAAAGCCTACTTGAAGTTTATTGCTTTGATAGAAATTGTGCTATGTTATATAGTCGAAGATGTGTCGCAATATTATGTATCTCTCAAATTACATCTGATAAATTAGAATAGAAATTTCTTCGCTCCAGTAATTGCCGAACACTTCTACTCTCCACCACGCATGTTCTTGCTTTTCAGTCTTCATGGTGACGTATCTTAGCATAAGTTCGTTCTAAAAGTATGAATGATAATGCTGCAAGGGCGTTTTGTGATTCGCATGTAACGTAGATTGTCATTTTCATTTCTATTCTTTCATTGGTTTCTCAACAGGTAATCAAATAAAAGATGAAATACGTTGTTAGTCATCTATCGAATTTCAACAGACAGAATCTCATGTTTTTATAAAAGGTACTATGTTAAAAGTAGACCTAAAAGGATGGCTTAACCTGGCCTTTATGGCAACCGTATCTGCATTGTCTCTTACCGAAAATGCAGTCCGATATACTGCTTGCTTCATAAACCATTGACTGCGCTGCATTCTAATCAAAAGAGCCTCTTCATCTCAAACAGTACATTCTACTTAAGGATCATGTTGTTGTAGAAAATGATTTTCATGATCTCTTTGAGTTTCACAAAATACCCTTAGTTTTGCATGGATACTATTATAGTGCAGACAAAGTATATGGTTAATTCTACATAAAACTCGAATAGCATTTACAAATGTGGATAAAAAAGACAACCTGTAAATTATTTGAACTTTTTGTAGATTAAGATCTTAGCTTTTAAAGTTTGTTGAGTGTTCACTGCTGATTAAATTTTGAAACAGCAATGTTGCATATACAAAGCATATAGATGAATCGAATTCGCCTGGCATCATACAGCGATTGTCGTACAAATTCTATATGTTGCCAAAGGCTTTACCTTATGTTTATTAGTGGTAGGAAATATGATTAAAATAAAAGGATCGAACGTTGTGAGAGCTGAAATTGCATAAATTATGTGAAGAAGAAACCCTAATAACTACGTAATTTTATTGATGCTCTGTTGTTTTAGAGACTGATTTCATAGTAATCATCTCATCGACCGAATAGATCGTTTCATTATACGTTCTCCATCTACTAAAATTTAAACAGAATATTCTAATTTGCTTTTTATCCGTTTGATTACAGGTCTTACCGTTTGTGTAATGTTCTTCGTTTTTTCTTCCTTTTATCAATACGCGAATAATCACGTCTTTCTTTCGCTTTACACAAAACAGTACACATTCGTATGATCATCAAGTCATCAGCTTCCACTAAATTCAATCTGAAATAATGTCATAAAGTTCCTATTGTCATTGATGGAGCTTGTTCTTTTATTTGGAATCATTCGTTCTGTCGGCGAATATTTACATACTAATACGGCATTCTCTGCAGTTAATTGTCTACCTATATATATTTAAACAGGACTATTCATTTGATTGTAGTCGACTAAAATTTCAACAACATGAACGAATCTCATCATACAAACAAGTATGTTTCTGAAAGGACATCCTCAGAAGACAAAAAGGCCAAGATATTCGATAGAATTATCAAGTTTTACAGTTCTAAATTACATATTTTTATGATCATCGTCGAGTTAGTGGTTGGTAGTTTGGAACTCGGTTATGGTATTAGGTATAACAAGCAATGCCCCATTCAACAGATGATCGGACCATTTTTGATTACACATGGATCTGTTACACTTTTCTCAGTGTTAATTACTACACTGGCCGTCGTAGGTGCCCAAATTGCTTCTAAACGCGATGATAAAACGATAGCTCAGATGGTCATTTTTATTCTTTTTATAATCGTAGTTATTATTAATTTATTCTTTTTCGCTTGGTTTGTGGCTGGAAATGTATGGATTTTTGGAGCAAGTCGTAATGGTGTACAAGGTACGGACTCTACAAATACGGCGACGTATTGTCAGTGGGATATGTATCGGGCTGCCCTCAGCCTTATTATAGCGAGATACATCGTCATTCCCATCATTATTATCATTGTTGTCATTGTGTATATTTGCAAGAAGGCAAAATCTCAATCATCTTAATTAGAAAGTTTCTTTTTCGTAATAAATGAATACTGATTGTATTACCATCAGAAAAATACAGCGATAGAAACCGATTTAAACGACTATTTGAAAACATTACAGAACTTAGCAGAAGTGATGTAGTGACTAAAATTTTACTCATATTTTGAAGACATACACATTGCAGACTAAGAAACAACTTGATAACGCAAATTTCAGTAGTTTTTGTCAAATTTTTGTAGAAGATCACGGATACAATGAAAAAGAAGATAAACCTACTGATTAGTTCAATAGAAAAACTGACATGGTATCTTACATTTAAAGATTTTTCAGAACATTACATTTCATGAAGAGAAATGGTACTGATTTCTAGTACATTGCAATTATTACTATCAATACAGATAGTTTTCAATCAAGAAAAATGTTTTACGTGATCTGTATATAGTAACTTGGTTTTTTATCGGAAAATTCTGATCAAATATGTTCACGCATGTTACATTAGTTGAACTAGTCGGTGTCATATCTGCATTGTTACAATGAATAGGTGTGTGATAATCGGTTTGCTCTCACCTTAGATGGCATGTAAGATTGTGATCTTACGTTAAAATTCATTATCATAATCACAAGAGTTGAAGATTAGTTAAAAACAATACGTTCTTGGTCAATGAAAAACTCAGTAACATTAAATTTACGACAGAAAAATATCGTTGATACCCAGTGAAAAAATATTGGATTATAGAAGATTTTTATATATTATAATCGGATTTTTCTGCACCAAAATCCAAATTATAATCGATTGAAATCGTCGAAACTAATGGTAATTTGATTTTTAATCAAACAATAATCTTAAAAATCCGGTAAAATTTTGATTGAAATCATGTACCTTTGATTAAAATCATATGATCTGCATATAATAAGATTTTAATCAAAATTTTACCGGATTTTTAAGATTATTGTTTGATTAAATATCAAACTATCGTTGGTTTCGACGATTTCAATCGATTATAATTTGGATTTTGGCGCAGAAAAATCCGATGATAATTTACTCAAATCTCCCATAATTTGATATTTTTTCACTTGGTAATGATATGAATAGGAATGAGAATTTTGAACGCTAGATTTCAAATATGATTAACTGATGTTTCTTTGCTACTAATGATCCTTAGCATTAACATTTAAACGAAATGTTGAATAAATTGAATCCATGTCATGCAGATAAAGTCGTCAATAAACTATGTTGAATTCGATTTTTCAAAATGCTCTAGTTCGAAAATTCAGTTCAATATTATAAAAACGATTATTCAGTATGATATACTTTTCGACTGGCAGATTCTAATTGTACTTCGAAGAATAATTTCTTTCCTATAATAAAGTAATCGAACAAATGGCAAATCTTACTTTGTAAATTGATGAGGGAGCATGCATTCCTATTCCATTAAAGATGTTCACCAGACACTCACTCTTAACTTGTACTTAGTAGAACTCTTATTAATACAAAGAACAACAGTGTTTAATGTGTGAGCCCAAGATTCTTTCTTTAAAGTCGATGTAATTATAGTCTGTCAAGTGCTTGTCTCGTTGAAGTAGCGGTATTGAAAATTCTGAAAAAGGAAATTTATTTAAAAACAAACCAAATTTCAGAAACGCTGAGCCATTAGAAATGAAATTTTAGGAATTACTGCAGTTTCCTTCAATCAATGGCCACCAAATATTCGTGTATAAAATAATTAGAATTCTTTCTCCCCCTTCCTGTCTTGGATTTTGAGAATTTTTAAAAAATGCAAGGAAACATCAATATTAACCAAAACTTCCCTAAGTACTTTCCGATACTATTTTGTCCTATCTCATAGTGTACATCATTTTTGGGAAAAGTTTTTCTTCTCTATATTTTATCTAACCATTTCTTTGAGGAAATACGACGATAAAATGTCAGTTATCTTTCAAGTTTTATTAACTATTAGTCAACGTTCTTGATAATTTTGTAAATTCCTTGTAATCTTGAGAGATAGTCTTTTTGTCTTGCATTTCTCAAACATCTGCTCGAGTCCAAAATAAAATAAAGAAACTTTGGCTATTACTAAAATTTCACAGCGACTTCTCATAATTCCTGATAATTCTTGGAGGTAGGGAGTTGTTCTTAGCTTGGTGAAGAAGTGTACTCAGAAAATAATTGTTTGAAAATTTCATCAATATCTTGGATTTTATTGTGAATTCGAAAATTACTTGTCGATTTAACTTTGAGAATGTTCTGTACCTTTTTGTGTAGGTATGCAAGTTCTTTTACCTTCTGAAATTTCTTTATCTAGAAGCTGAGATATACTCGATGAATCAAATACGCTTGTGACTTTGATTACTGTGGTCTGTTCCAATGATAACGACCGCAGCAGTTTTTTCCAGTTATTACGTAGTGATATCTGTTATTGATAAACTTGTTATTATTCTATTTCACGCATAGATATACATGGGACTAAACGTTGTTTAGCACTGTTCCAGGTTCAGAAAAAAGGAACAGAACTGATCCTGTACATCTAATCGACATAACTCCGTTGAAAATAACATAATGCATCGTTAATAAAACGAGTAGATATAAAGACCATAAAATGTTAAGTTTTCTAGCATTATTTCGAAACGTCAAGGATACACTGTAAAACGCACATTAATATACATACCATTTAAGGGTTTATGAAAATGCAATGTATAATTAACCCTTTTTCATATACTGTTGGAATCACAGATCTCCAACGACCGACGGTCGACTTGTTGTGTCAGTCCTCGAATTTCGCATGAATGCTACGATTTTCATGACTGCTTCTCTTACTTTGTCAGAGTCGAAGGCGATGTTGTGCGAACCAAATCCTCCTCGTATTGTAATAAATTTTTCTCTACGACAACAACATAGGCCAGACGTACATAAGCATGTACAGGTCACTATAATGCAGAGAAAACTTGAGAGAGAAGGGAGTATTGAATTTGATGCTCGAGAAGAATCTATCATATCAATGTCCTGATAAATGACAGTTGCATCAATACCAGGTCCTTTAGCTCACAGACAGCCTGCTTCTCGGTATTGAAGTATCGATGGACTATCAGCTAGCGCTACAGGTGATCTATCATCACAATCTGAGCACTCTCCATGAAACCCGTATACGTTGAAAATACGTTTATCGCCCATAATGTTGAATATATTGGCGATCGAAAATCCCGAAGGTTGTTTAGAGGCAATGCGTGACCTAAATATGGAAAAAGGAATTCTCAATACGCTTGATTTAGACTCCTCTACTTACATTCTTGTGTCGAATATCAAAGGCATTTGTTAGTAAAATCAAGATGTTTCTGGTGCGCTGTAGGCGGGGTATTACTCGTTTGTTCGAAAAGAATTGTTAAACCACTATTTAAATGCTCGGATTCAAATTCTCATTTTTTTCACTTTATATACACTTGTGTATGACCAAATATAGTAATTCCTTGACAATGATAAGATACCCAAGCAGCCTATAAAAAGCCACTGAGGGGTGCGGCGAGTGCTCGAAACTTGAATTAAGCATTTTTTCTCGTTCTGTTTCATATTCGAGCCCATCGGAAATGGATTCCTCGGAATCACTCTCATATCGCACATTGATTTTCGAGTGTTCGGATCAACTTCGAACACTCGAAAGTCATCGAATTACCGATTAGTCGAAGTGGCAAAGCCTATCAAAGAGTTCTCCCTGATGGTTCGATGCGATATTTCAGTGATAAAAAACTTCGTGATAAAGGAATACTTAAATTCCGAAGATAAGAATTCTGTAAAATGAATCATAGTTTTTTTCATTTTTCAAGAATTTTTCCATTGAAATTTTAATGAATGCAACTGTGTGTTGTATTTGCTTACAAAGTTGTTATGCAGTGCAACAAAATGTAATTTAGTTGGGATTATGTTCTGCATCAACATTAGGGGTGGCACTTTATCTTTACTTTACCAAGTAAAGTCAAGGTGATTAACTTCACTTTATCAGTAAAGTAGAGTATCTCAACATTACTTTACACTTAAAGTAAAGCTGAAACATATCAGATTCTGTAGGTACTTATGGAAAATTTTGTTTTTAACTCGAGTGGAACATCTTGTAAGCAAGATCTTCGGTATAGATGCGTAAGATCTTAGGTACAGATCCATAAGGCTTTGAATACACACTTAGATAAAACGTAACACGTGTTGTGATTTGCTACACAATATATAACGCATTTTGAAAGCATGGTTCGAACCTACCATACTGTGCATCTTTTATTTCTTTTCTGAAAAGCATATTATGCCATGTTTTTAATTTATTTCCATTTAATTTTTCCTATATTGAATAACTCAAGAAAGCCAAATCTTGGGATCTGACCGGTTTTGAGTTCCTCCGATCTCTATTAGACCACTTCAGGGTAGTCCTCTTTCGGTCATCGATCGAGATCGGCATGTTCTCAAATATTCAATAATCGAGAAATAGCTTTGAAACAAAATATACTTTGAAAATGAAGGTTTCGTGAGTTAAATTATGTTCTTCATATACAGCTGTGTATGCATAACAGAACGGTGAATGACTACTGGTTAGCATGCAATTGCACGAATGATGTCGCCTTTTGTTTTACTCAAGATCTTGCGAAAAGATAATGATAAAAGATCTCTTTTCCATGATCTTGCCAAGATTTTTGATGCAGATTTATCTGTACTCAAGTCTTAAGTAGTACCTATATTGATTCTGAGACAAGCCTGATTCACCGGAACATCGATTTATATACTTTATAAAGCGAAAACAATGATCTATGGCTCACGTCAGTGTCGATCTAGAAAAACCCTATCGGCTACAGCTCTAGTCCACAAAGTACATGCAGACAAATCTACAGTCACATCTTGCACGAGAGTGTGATGTGGTTCAATCAAATTTGATATAAAGACCAAGTGATCAAAATACAATGTTTCAGGAAAGATCACTGACGAATGTTGATTCCAAGAAAATCTCTCTGTGCTCTTCAAGAAGTAGCTTTTAAGAAGGATCACTTTTCTATTCTTTAAGAATGATGAGATGTAGACAATGATGATTTGAGAATTTCTCTTATTTCTCATCTTTATCTACGTAGATATCCAAAAGTGTCAAAAAGCGAGGGTGATTGGTGTGTTTGTTCGCGTCGATACAGGAAATATCGATACTCACATGTAATGAGATCCAAAATACACGCAGTCTAATGCACACACAAAAAATCAAAGTCGCTTCAATTTGTGCCACTGAATTTAGAAGCGGAAAATAATACTCGTAACTGCTTCACCTCGGAACACAACAACACACATTATAATATATCAAAAACATAGTCTACAGAATGTTTGAATCGATGATTGCATTATATTTAGTACAACGATTCATTTAGGTAAATGACTGCTATTCTGCTTGTCTGTGTTCGTAAGCGACAATACACAATATAGAGTCAACGCTTACCAAATCGTATAAAGCTTATGCACTTGATCATTCACAAATATCCGTGTTCGATCAAATGAAAATGTTTCGACATTTAAAAGTTGGCTATCATCCTAGTGGCAATTCTTCGGTCCATGTCGAATAGCATCTGCAGCGCCAGTCATTTCTGGATCGACTGTAACATTGACTAAACGATTCAGAAGTCTCGTCAAATAGATACCCGGTTGATAGACCCTGTCCACTGGACACTGACGAAGACTAAACCATCTAGTCATGAAATGAAACATTTGTTTAATTGGACCGATCGCAAAACCATCATCGTACACTTTCGGAAAATAACGATTTCGTGGAACAAGAATAGTTGTGTTTACATTGAATGACCTGTCACGTTCAAGACTTGACGGAAATCGGTTGAGCGTATCAATACGAGCACGAATCAATAACTGATATCGAATGTTGAAACGTTTTTCGTAATCTTTCACGAGATGATAGCATTCGGCTAGAGCCCACAACTGTTGCAAGTAACCTTCAACAGGAATGGGAGCTGCGTTTGCTAGTTGAAATTCAGGATGACAATCTGGTGGAATCTGCGCATCAATGACTCTGTCTTCGTAGAGTACTGTCACTGTCGAATTTCGGTAAGAACGAACTTGTTTGAGTCGAGTGGCTAATGGAATAGGACCTTTGCTGATAGATGACGAGAGAAAGAGAAATGTATCGATGTCGCCAAGCAGTCGCTGCCGAATTGCTACGTCAGTACGAGCCCACGCTTCTTCAATGCACTCAGTTAGACCAGTGACACAGACGGCTGCTCGTTTTTCAGTCATCGGTCGGTGTGTCTTAGAAAAAACAACTGGTGGAAAAGAGTATTTCACAGAGTGAAGGTCGGCAAGCCATGCTTCGACCATGTCAATTTCTGTCATATGCCAAAATTTCGCTCGTGCTGTATCTCGTGTTAGCTGTGCAATGCGTTTCTCCAAATGATGAGCAGACGAATACCAGGATGAAAGAAAACGAGCAAATGAGCCTGATCGATGATAAAGTTCGTTTTCGTCATCCGTATTTCTGCTGTACGAATGACTAGTTCGCATTTGTTTTACAGATGCTGTAGCGAAAACAAGACGACCATCGATATCCCACAAGAGACGTTGCGCCCACAATCCTCTCCAGATATCACCAAGATCTTCTGTCGCTGTTATCGGAAGGTAAAGAGCCCAGAAAGCTTCGTAATGTGTTACAGTATTTTGTGAATTGTACGGTGAGAACGTATACGGTTCAAGAGCGATGGGTGGTTGATCTTTATCGAATTGGATGTGACCGTCTGTAAGATTTGCTACCAAACGATTCTAGACGGGAAATAAAAATTCCGTTCGGCATGTAATAATAAAATATTCTGATATTTCGGAATTCATGGTTTAGATCATGAATTTCAACTAGAAGTTTCGAATTCTGTGAAAAAAATTATTATTTTCATAGACTCTGTTGTATCACATTAAACTTGCACTAGAAGAACAAGAGCAAAGAACTTAGTCTTATAATGGAGTCCTGCAGTAACATAACATTTTTTCTAAGAAAGAATGTTAATTCCATGTATTTGTTGAAGAAGATGCCTCAAGAAAGACTATCAGGAATTCCTCATAAACTTCTTCTCAATTCAACGAATAGTGAAATCGAAAAAAAAAAAGAAATAAAATACTCAGTATACTTTTTCTTCTAATAATCACTGGAATAAGAAGCTGTGTAAATGTGAGTGCGTGAATACAAAAACGAATTTTCGAAAAGACACATCTTTCTCTTACATGAATATGGAAGCCAAAGAAGGAGACAATCGTCAACGATCCTTGTCTTGAGATATTCTAATGATAGCTGAGAAAATTTCTTAACAGATCTGAAGTTTGCAATGCACAAGTTTTGCATATTACTGAATATCGATTAGCCGACTTAAATAGTGTTCTGGTCATCAATAGTGTACAAAAACTGAGACACAATCAGCAATGTTCTAAGGATGTATTACGGAAATAATAGTAGACCAGTGATAATTTCGATTCCAAGTAAAGAATCAGCGTGAATATAGAATTAAATTTTCACCTGGGTACTTACATGTAAATCGTTCGTATCAGTCAGAGTGCTACAGATTTGCAGATAGTTTTCTATTCTACACCTATTATATGCCTCAATTTTCTGATCAAAGTGAATACCAATGCAAAACATATCCCACATATTAATCTTCTAATGTTAGCTTTTATTGAACTGAGAAACTCTTACTTTTCAACAAACACTGTAAAGGTATAAGAGCATGCAAAAAAAATTGAATATGTAACAAAGTCATACCAAAATTCACACTCACAACCTAATTCATCTTAAAGTACTTGAAATTCCAAGGACATGATGTATGAATTATGATGATATGTTAGTGACTTTGATACTGAATTCTATTTGCCAATGTTATGAAAAGAAGGTTGATATGAAAGACAGGAAAGTTTGTAAAAATAATGCATTCTCTAATTCACTAGAAGATTCAAAAACATGCTAAAAATCTGAATCCTAATACTCAGCAGGTTGTGCTTACTTTTAGTACTAACACACGTTTAGACAGCGAGCAATATTTTTGAAAAAAAACATGTCCAACTAAACACACGATCACTATTATATTTTTCATAGTATAGTCAAACCAACAGTACTGGTTATTATACTTGCATGAATCTGAATGACAAAACTCACTGTAGCATCTATGTCAGGAGCCAAATCGGTGAGATACTGTTGTATATATATGTCTGATTTTGTATCTGCATTTTGTCTGACTGAATGCCATCCATCTTCTGTTACGTTTTTAAATTCATTGACTGGAAATCCTCGTGGCCATACATGTTGATGACCGAAGGAGCCATATATGTTAATGAATGGTGATCGTTTCTGGCGAAAAGCAATCCAAGGTACATCATTTGGCGAAGCAAATTTTGGTAGAACACGAATATCTGTCGTCTCCAAGATAATATTATCATCGGATTCATGTATAATCTGTGCTCCACATGCTATCGCTACTAAATAGCCAACATTTTTTCGAGCATAGGAATTTTCTGGTAAATGTTTTAGAATAGAAAATCCTAGAGACTGTTGCTCTTCTATCGAGAGAAATATGACACGTGACCTATTACCATATAGACGAGCAAGCCAATCATGTGGTGTTTTTCGATTGCCAACGACAACAAGATTCCAATGAGTAGCGATTTTCAGAAATTTGTGAATGGCTACTGTTGGATAAATCATTGAAGAGATAACAACCCATTTGTCGCCTAAGATGGGGCATATGAAATTGCATGATTTTTCTGCAATCAGCAATCTACGAATGGTTGAAATTGATTTTCGAGTCTTCAATGATTGAACTTCTCTGCATAGAACGAGCAGAATGACACTCACCAGAAGTACAGCTATAACGGTCAGATATCTATTTCGTTTCACGTACTGCATGATATTTCAGAGTATTCCAGATCTTGAAATATTCTATAATAACAGGCTTAAAGAAACAATGAGAGAAAATATTTTTTTGTAAAATTTGTCTTCAAGTGCGCTGCCAGTATAATATATGATTGAAAGAATTCCAATTCGAAATCTACTTCTTTTTGTCGTTACACCGTACGGTGGACATTCATCCACTCTATTGAGATGGACATGAGATCAAAACGAGACCGACATGCACAATAATAATAATCACGTTCCCATTCTTAATTGAGTCACGGATTACAATATTGGATAAGTTTTTAATGCTATTCACTTCATTCCAATTCATCTTTTTTACGCATAAATAAATATGCATGTCACAGGCAAAATCGAGTTTTACCTTCGACAGAGCTTACAAAACATTTTCTTCTATGGTATGCATCTCCCACACGTTTTCGAAGAGAATAGTGAGTATATATTTTAAGTCGAAGTATGGGAGCTCTTCCTCCTCTCGATTATTGAGAATACCCTACGAAGACTTCATTACTGGCAGAGTCCTGTTACATAGAACTTCTACAACAGAACTCAATAGATCTAATAAGCTGTCTTTCTATTGAGTAAAACAACGAAGAAATAGTTTGTAACCTATGTACGAAAAATTTGCTCCTCAAAATTAAAAAAGAATGAATGTTCATATATATAAATACGAGGTAGCGCAGTATAGTTTGAATCTTTTGAAAATTACAATAGGACAAAACATACTTCTTCAGTTAGAATAGGAAATGTATGAGGTGTTAAGTCCGTCATCTTTTAGGCTAAAAGGTGAGTCAATAAAACTTAATAACAATAAATAGTGATACATATAACATCATTCATCGATCTAGTCAACAATGAAGACAAGGCAAGGTTAGTGACTAGAATAATTCTCATAAATATAACAGTCGGAATATTTTTCGGTTTTTTCGTTTCGAAGTTTGCTAAATCAACAAGCAATCAATAAGACGCATTAATAAACTTCGCAACTAATGCTCGAATTCAATATCTGTCTAATTGTATTCACACGTAACTTTGTCTATCTGTATAGGGAAGCAGCTGTGTAGTTTTTCTTCTTTGAGTTTTATCGTTTTTAAAGTTCTGAAAACTGTTTATTTCTGTTAAAATTCGAAATTTTATGGCTAACACATTATTTTGCATTGTCAGAAGACTCTTTACGCTACTCTAGTAAATGCAATAAGACTATTCATAAAGATACAGATCTACCATTCTGACTAAAATTTTCATTAAGATCATTTAAGAAAAATAAAAATCGATTGAAGAAGAAACCTGCGGAAAAAAATCGAATACCAGTAATTCAGAGATTAAAAACCTTGGAAGTTGTATTGAGTTTCAAAAACGAGAACGTGAAATATAAATTATGAAAATATTTGATTATATCTTGATAATTAAGTAGACTACAGATGACTTTGTTTCATCAAGTTCCATGAAGTTGGAATCTTAAATTGTTACTGACCAGTTTTCATCAATATTGTATCAGAATCATGACTTTTATGAATATTTTAGTCTATTTATTTCGAGAATCAACTGGCAAGATTAAAAGGATGGATATAACTTTTTAAATGAAGACGATGCTTAAGTTTTGTATATAATTTTATCGGTACGTAGCTAATCATATTTGAGAAATTAGAGTTTACCATTTACCGGCAAGTACCCATATTTTAGAAATTTTATGGAAATATGCAGTTGGTAAAAAATACCTCTGTTAGTCTTAGACTACTCCGTCGACAATAGATGATTCTTATTGAGGCACATATTTTTCTAGAAACGATGGAGATAATTTTGAAAATTTAAGTACGACAAAGAGTTCATTTACTAAAAACCATAATCTATTTGGAATTTATTTTACCGAGTCTATTTTTCTAAGAAGCACCTAGCCTGCTGTTCGACATAAATACATTGTTCCAAACACGTACAGGTAGGCTGTTCTTAGAAATCCACTACCTCAGACATAGTGTGATATAAAACTATAAACTTTAAAATTGATACTCGCTCCGTGGCAAGGAGTTTTTTTCTTTCTGAAGAAGTTAAAAATATATTTTCAAGTTTAGATAGTGAAAATACTCATTTAGTGAAGATCTTTTATTTTCTATTTATTTTTCGTAGCCGACTCTTATGATAAACAGTTGTTTTCCTGTTGTTCATGTGAAGAACAGAGCTGTGAAGAAGAACAGTTAGGGTTTTTTTGAAACTGCAAATAAATTGCTCGTTTAGTTTTAAGAGAATGAAAAACGTTTACTACTATTCGAATAGGCAGACTGTGTCCTATTCACTAATGTAAAATTTGTATTTGTCTTGCGAAGGTGATCCGAGGACAAAAACTATTCTCATTATGTACATGGGGATGCAGCTTGCTGCAACATTTACAGTAGCCAAATTTCAGTATCACTGCGTTTATTCTAAGTTTTCACGTAGAAAATATGGATGGATTGGTTTATGGAACTATACTAACATTCAGCTGTCGATTGATTAATTTAATTGAACACAATAAGAAAAATGTCGAATCTATTCGCAAACTTACTTTGAAAGCAGAAGCTGATTATAAGGCTTCGTAGATCGTGCACACATTGGCAAGAATTGAAGGTAAGACAACGTCAACACTATAAAAAAACCAGTAATGTCACAATTTTATACCACAATGCATAGTCATCAACAGTGCGACAGAATCGAAAAATTTTACCTCCCGAAACTGACAGAGTTTTACAAAATAAAAGCTCGAGTTTCTTTCATTGTTTACAGCAGAATGATCAAAGGTGAACTCACATGCGAACAACATGAAACTATGACTCCAAACTAAACTTTTTCATTAAAGCTAAAATGACAATAGCTCAAAACCCGTCAGTCGAGTTATAGAGCACTTTGAATATCAATATAATCGAACGCTGTTCAAATTTTAAGAACTAGAAGAAAGGATCATTGCCAACATTATTATAGCCTTCAAAGCAATCGAATGCTTGCGTGGAAACTAAGTTAATCAGCAGAAACAAAGTTTTTCATAAAACAATGGAGTTCTAAAGGTCCAATACTCCAATATTAGAGTTGTGCTTAAGCTTCGATCTTCTCTATATTCTCATCCGCATAACCTCAAGATTGAATTAAATTACTTGCAGTAATTTTTCTGTTCAGAAAAATGCTATGAAGACTTTCCCGTCTTGTAACATCTATATTAACATCTGATAATACATTCAATTTTACATTGACGTACATAATATTGTCGTTATAGAATAGGATAAATATGGTTTTTATTTTTATTTACAATCATAACATTATAATTATTTGGTATTAATATTTTGTCTCTAGCAGAAAATATTGATATTATACATATGAGATCAATCGAAAACGATAGAAAATAAATTTTCGTCACAGTACATAACATTCTGCTTGATAAAGTTTCCATGAAATACCTAAGTTACAGTTGACGGAGCACTGAACTTGAATTTTAAAGGATGGGGGAGCATTAGACAACGAATCGGCCCATTTGCATTTTCTCTAGCAAACTCTACTACATTTTATGTCAACCAAAAGAGCACACTAAGACCAACATTTTGGTACCAAAATTATGAGATTTTGATTGAATTTTGAAGGCTAAAACTTAATTACAAAAAACACATTTTTCCTGGCTAATTTAATAATTCAACCTTGAACAGTGGACGCAATTCTATAGTGAATATTTGAGATAAAATGGTTGTTAAATGATGAATTTGATAGCTCTTGAAAAGGACTTCAATTCTGCATACTAATTATTAATTCATTATCAAGCTACATTACATTAGGATTGAATATATTAAACAGTACTATTAGTATATTTCCTACATTTCTCATTTCCCATGAACTTTCAACAAGCATCCGAACCTGAACGCTAGAGTAACCAAACTTCTGGTGTTACTGATTTGATAGCCTTTTTCAAAAGCTACAAAACCATTGATTTTGCAGTGTAAAATAGGCATGGCCACTAGAGAAATTCAGAGGCATTTTCTTTTGTCAAGTTTGAAAGAACTCCTTTTTAGTTAATTCTATTTGGTTGAGTCTTTTAAAAGAAGAATTGTCAAAAATTAAAGCCACAATAACAACATGTAATCGATAGAGGATACTTCAAAAGTCAGGATGATATAACTGTTTAGGACGCAATAGCACATTGGAAATTGTTGACCGAATGTGCGAAATTCACATTTAGGTACTAGTTCGAAACCATATTTAGGTCCAGAAACCAAATTCAAACCGAAAGTTCAAGTCTGGAAGATTTTGTGGTAAATCCCAAATCTATTCAAGATTGGTTGTATCCCTTGGTATAGCATAACAGTGGCTTGATAGCTTTTTTAAATTATCAATTTTATACAACATCTCTAAGGTGTTTAAACGAATACAGGCTAGAATATCCTTTAGAAAACGTCCTTTACGAAACATCCTCGGGAAATAGTCCTCGGAAAAAATGTCCCTGAAATTCGGTCCTTCAAAAAATGTCCTTCTGGATAAATGTCCTTCGTGAAAAATGTCCTCGGGAAATGGTCCTTTATATGAAATTGTCCTTCGTCGTCAATAGGGCTGTCGGATTAGCATTAGTATTTAAAAAAAGCTAATACTTTTGTATTATAGTTAAGAAAATAACTTAATGCTGCACTACTAGTGTTAAAAAATAATTTAATACTTTAGTGTTAGTATTGAATTAAAATTAGCATCAAAAAAGCATTATTTATAATACATTTTTCATGATCATTAGTATTAAATAGGGATATTTTTAATATTAATACTAATTCAAATTAATGTGAAAACTTAAAATTATTTTTTTAACACTAACACGAAAGAATTTAGTTATTTTTTTAACTATAATGGAAAAACATTAAAAAGAGCATTAGTTAATACAATGCTAGTGCTAAGGCCGACACCCCTGGTCGTCAAATGTTGTTTAAACATAATGTTGCTAAAATGTAGATGATGCTGTGGTTCAAACATACTCCGAGAGATATTGAAGTTTGGAATGCAACCTCGTACAAAAAGATCAAAGTCCAGAGTTGCTGAACAACGAACTACAGAATTATATAATCGCTGTAACAATTACCAAATTATAACGCAAGATGTATTACGTGGACTTTCGTTTTTTGTTGCGAATGAAAAATAAAATGAAATTTAATCCGTTATAATAAACTAAACTGCATTTCAAACAAAATCATTTGGCATTATTTTAATTTTAGTGAAAGGACATTTTCATAATGGAGGACATTTTTTTCGAAGGACTAAATCAGAAAGAACCATGTCCCAAGGACATTTTTACAAGGACATTCTAGACTGTTACCGTTTAAACAGTGATGATGCCGTCCAATTAGATGTTGATATAACGCTTTTTTACAGGCATTATCTAAAAATTTTGCTTGAAATACACCATTAGTTTGTATAAGTTTGAAGTATTTACAAACTTTTGACTTCTGAGCAAAAACCTTTTAATTGAATTGATTGCTTCAATACTTTCAGAATTTTTGAACAAAACAAGTAAAGATGCTTTTTTCAGTAGATACTCTATCAAGAAATCTATAACGAAGAAATCAATAAAGAAAGCTAAAAAGTAGCACCAGAATCAGATAAAATCCTCAGAATTGAGATCAAGAGTTTTTTTTTGTTTTGAAATATGAATTGCTTTATTGCTTTAAATATTAAACTACTAATGAAATATTACACTAAAATTCAACGTCATTGATGAGTTGATTTGATTCAATGACGGTCTTCGTTTTGCTGAACAGAAAAGCTAAGTCATTTATCTTGCTTTTAAAATTTTAAAATCTTTAATAACTAAGAAACAGACATTTTACTTTGTAATAATTATATTCATTAGCTACTTGTGCGGGATCTTCTAGAGAGCCAGCTAGTAAAGTTAAATGTCCTTGTGATTTAAATCGAACGAAAGAGATTACTTCTAGTTTGTTTTTCGTCGTATCATTAACGAAAGCAAGTAGCGATTGCAGAATAGATAATCTTCTTTCCTGTCATCTAATATACAGCTAGCATAGCAGACACTGAAAAACTTTTCACCATGAAAATTGGATTTATGTAAACCTGATTAGTGATCTTTGGCGTCACTTATTTTTACTCAAACGATAAGTTGTTTTTGGCTGCTATTTTAATGCTAAGTAAAATCAATTAAATGCTAAGTAAAAAATGAATTTTTGCTAAGTTAGTTATAGAAAATAATACTGAGTAAAAAAACTATTTTTATTAAGTTTTTTATTTTAATTCTAAGTAAACGCGGTCAATTTTCTAGGCAAATATTGTAAATATCTAAATAAATATACAGTTTTTGTTAAGTAAAGTGACATAAATACTAAGTAAAAAAATTAATTATTCAGTTATTGTACTCAGAGAGCTTCTGTTGCTTTTCGTGATCGTCTTCGTTCCTGATTCTCCCAAGCTGAAGGATCATATTTCTTTTTATGCAATGGAACCAACTAATTTTTTAGCTGATTAAATGTAATCTTAACATCTTTGCCTTATAATACTTTATATATCTTCTTGAGTTTTTGTTGTTAATCAAACAATTCTTGAATATATTCTTTTGTTTCTTCAGGAAAAACTTTGCGATGAATTGAATTCGTATGGTCGTGATCATTTGCTCCACGAAATAGTCCTACTTCATTGGTATCATTTGGATAGTGTAGATGTAAGGCTGTGTTACATTGTTTTTCATAAAACTGTATTTGATTACAGCAATGATGAGCTTTAATTCTATCATAACCTCTGTTAATATAATACAAACTCCATCGTTTTTCTTGCTTAATTACCATTTGAGCTTCGTTATCATCAGAACAAATTTTGTCTTTAATTCAAAGAAGCTTACTTCGAAGTTTTCTCTTTTCTTGAATATCATGTTGATTGATTTCCACTTCATGGTTTGCCTCTGATGAACTTCAAATCGTCGTGCCGCCACAAAACTGGTCGTAGTTTGTTAATTCAAAAACAACATCCGATGGCATATATATTTATATATTGATACGAGGATCATGAGAACTCTAGAAAGTGCTCAACACATACGATTTCTCGAGGAAACACTATAGATCGTATATTACTGAAACAGCAAGCGAAATATAGATATAGTTGTACCAGAAAATACTCGAAAAAAAACGTATATCTACTCATGTATGACATCAGAACAAAAGAAAATATAGGTGACTTACACACATGTCATGACACCATAGTTTAATTTTGATAGAATGAAAGCAAGAGAAAATATGTACACCATACCGCCACAAGAAAATACGTCTTATCTTATATAGCCGTTTACTTTGGATTTATTCGAAGGTATTTGGTAAAAATCAATTTTACATAGCGATAAAATTTTTTTAGTGTAATTTCGATTTATTAACTTAGCAAAAGAAAATTTTTCTTTGCTTTTAATTATCAAACTTAGCAAATATTTTCTTTACTGAGAAACGTTTAACTAACTGAGCGTTCAATATTTTTACTTAGCATACAATTTGTAACCGTGTTTTTTAAGAAGTTAATCTCACATCGAAGAAAATTCGATTTTCCCCTGTAAACTAGTGACAACTAATGCATAAGGCAATATTAGATCATTCAAATACATAGATATTTTGCATATTAAACAGAAAATTATAGCTGGTTGAATTTCAAGGTCCTTCGCAGTAGAAGATATTTCCAATCAGTGATGAACTCTTTCCATAAACAGTATTTCTAGATTTGATTTGAAAAAGAAGTTATAGATATTTTACCAAAAACTTTTAGTAAAAATTACTTTGTTAAAATAGTGACTTCTTGTTGAAAGTGTTTCTTCACATCAATAGAGTATCAATAGAAAGAACAAGTTTTAATCAAATATTAATAAAATTTGAAAATTAAATGAAAAGACTTATAGGTACAGTACTTGAGGATGTGAAAATAAGTTTAATAATAAAAACGACCACATCGTAACTCATTGTTCTGTTTGAACTAGCCATTTTCTTGCATTTAAATATAGTGCAGCCTTTTTCCATCTCTTCCCATGTCATGCTATACAGGTAATGGGCCATGGTTTTCCCTGAATGTAATTCATAGTTCTCGAAAAGAATTTTTGCATGAGAAGAACATGGAAAAGGTTTTCTGTAATCATTCATAATATACCCTAATTCCTCCACCGAGAGACTAGGTATCAAGTTTTGGAAATCTATACAGATATTTCATCGACAAACAGGTGGAGTTATATATCACGGGTTCTAGTGTCTAAAGATCAGGCGAATATGAAGACGTAATACTAGTTACCGAATTACGCATTGAAAATAATTGCATTAGCAAGAGCACCAAATTCAGTATTCGATTAAAAGCCTTCGTGTTACACTTATATAAATGATAGCGTCATAAGAATAGAACAGTCACTATTTCTATCAATGTGTCCGGATGGGGATGGTTTTTGGCAATTATCGTTAGAAAAAAATGTTGACACCCAGGATCTTCTTATATATTCTGACGAGAAAAAAGCTCTACGTCTAATGGGAGTATTTTTATTTGATAACAACTAAACTTGAATTGACTGTCAGAAAGTACTCCAGATGTTTATTGCTGCCCGAGTAATTGTTAAACAAATATTATTTTCGTAATCATTACACTTAGCTCTATGCAATGACAAGTGCATCTTGGAAAACCAAGACGGAAATCGTTTTTTGATTCCTGAGGTTGTCCTCAGGTATAACAAAGTGAGTTGAAGTAGTGTGTAAAATAAACTTGTGAGTGATAATCAGGAGTGAATACTGATTCAGGACAATTAAATTAGGTTCAGATGTTTTGGAGATTTATATCCATAATCTGACGTATCTACTTCTGATTACTGAATATGGACCATAGAAGACAACTTGATTTCAACGAAAGCTATATATGAACAAAGACGATTCGATAGAATAATCAATCAAAAATCATGTCTATCACTTCCACAATTCTCTAATCCGAATCTAAATCCAAGTTCCGTATCCTAAACTCATATAAAAAACCCAAGGATTAGGTCCCAAATCCATTCGAGGAATGCTGCATCCCTGAAGATGAATAAACATCAAAGTAACGATATTTTTTTCGTTCTTCTCATGACTACGTGATTGATTAGACAACAATCAAATACGAGCATAAAAATAATTTATCATTAATGTTCGTAATGCGAAGGCTTTGCGCAAAGGTAATTTTCATCATTTCAACTGGATCTTCATCATGTAAATATTTTTTTCTCTCTACCTGTCGTGTTCTTCGACATAATATTTTCAAATGAAAACCAATCATGGTTTGCCCTTGATTGTCAACATAAAGTATAAAATGTATTTTTCGCAGTAGAAAAAAATAAAACGTGTCAATCAAAAGCAGTACATAAATATGTAGCTGCCTCTATAAATGGCAAAATAGTTATTCATTATTTTTGGCATTCGATACATTTATCATTGAGAGCAATATGGATGAACAAAAATCAAAAGATCCATCATCTAAATCATTCATACAGTCGAATAACGTTCGTCGACGACAAGGAACGTATCGAAATTCTTCCCTGATATGGTTGGATTCCGGTATGACCGAAACCAACAAATATTATGAATCTAGTTTAGTACAACTACAAGCCATGGTCAACGATCTTTATGTATTTAGAGAACGTGATGAATGTATTGATTTTCTGACTGACATCGATCACAATAAGGTGTTTCTTGTCTTGGTGGATTCTATGATTCAGGAAATAGTTCCCCTCATTCATGATATTCCTCAGCTTGACGGTATTTATGCATTTTGCTTAGGCAAAACACAATATGGGAATAGTAGCACTATTTGGAAAAAAATCAAAAGTATACATACAGAAATCCCGCCTATCGGCAAAGAGTTACAGCTGGCCGTAAAACAATGCAATCAAAATTCAATCTCCATGAGCTTCATCGGCATTAACGAGGAAAGTTCTAGTCAACGTCTAGATCAGCTAGAGCCTTCGTTTATGTATACACAACTATTCAAGGAAATTTTTCTCGAAATGGACCGTACGCAACTAGGCATCGACGACTTCATTCAAGCCTACCGCAGTGAAAACATCAATAATGAAAAAATCTTAAAGAAAATTGATGCGTTTGCACGTGATTATTGCCCTACATCAGCAACTTGGTGGTATACTCGAGAGTCTTTCGTCTATGAGAGTCTCAATAAGTCACTTCGAACGCTAGATCCTGAAAAAATTATGAAAATGGGCTTCTTTATTCACGACCTTCATCACCAAATTGAAGAATTGCAAATGCAACAATCAACCAATTATCAGATGAAGCTTCGAAAAATCTATCGAGGACAAGTGTTATCCATTCCGGACTTTGAAAAACTTCGTCAAACGAAAGGCGGACTAATGTCCTTTAACAGCTTTTTATCGGTTAGCGAAGATCGAGGAGTTTCGAAGATGTTCGCCCAAGCTGCAGTATCAGGAAATGACACTATCCCAATCTTGTTTGAGATTTCAATAAACACTCTAGTATCATCAACACCATTTGCCTCCGTTGCCGAACTGAGTTTGTACCGTGAAGAAGCGGAAATTCTCTTCTCCATGAATGCAGTATTTAGGATTCAGGACATCCAACAAAATGACAGTGATACTCGCCTATGGGAGGTCCAATTGACCATGACGGATGATAATGATGCAGAACTGGCGAGCCTGACAAAACGCATGAAGGACGAGCTCTGTGAATCCACAGGATGGCATCGACTGGGTAATCTTATGTACAAACTAGGGGATTTTGATCAAGGTGAACGACTCTACAACGACTTACTCAAGCATTGCAGTGACAATGACATAGCTGTTATATATCAAATGCTTGGAGTGATGAAGAATGGAAAAGGTGAATATGAAGAAGCAGTTGGATTTTACGAAAAATCTATCGAACATTATCGAAAATTTCTTCCAAAAGATCATTTAGGATTAGCTCCTTGCTACAATAACATTGGACAAGTGTATCGCAACATGGGTGAATACTTGAAAGCAATTGAATATCACGAAAAGGCTATTGAAATAAAGAAGGAAGAACTACCTCTAGACCATCCCGATTTAGGTACTTCCTACAGTAACATTGGCGGAGTCTATAACACCATCGGTGAATACTCGAAAGCACTGGAATATTACGAAAAGGATCTCGAAATAAACAAGAAAGCACTGCCCTCGAATCATCCCGATTTGGCTGTTTCTTATAACAACATTGCTCTCGTATATAACACCATGGGTGAATACTCGAAAGCACTGGAATATTACGAAAAGGATATCGAAATAAAAAAGAAAGCACTGCCCTCGAATCATCCCGATTTGGCTATTTCCTACAACAACATTGGGACAGTGTATAAGAACACGGGTGAATACTCGAAAGCACTTGATTATTACGAAAAGAGTATCGAAATAAAGAAGAAAATGCCTTCCACAAACCATCCGGATTTAGCTATTACTTACAATAACTTTGGTGTAGTCTATGACGCCATGGGTGCATACTCGAAGGCACTGGAATATTACGAAAAGGATATCGAAATCAAGAAAACACTGCCCCAAAACCATCTCACAATGGCTTTTTCCTACGGCAACATTGGTGCAGTATATAGCAAAATGGGTGAATATTCAAAAGCACTGGAATACCACGAAAAATCAAATAATGCCATGAGAAAAGCACTCCCTTCGGATCATTATGCGATGGCTACTTCCTATAACAACATTGGTTTAGTCTATCAGAACATGGGGGAATACTCGAAAGCACTTGATTATTACGAAAAGAGTATCGAAATACAGAAGAAAATACCTTCCACAAGCCATCCGGATTTAGCTATTACTTACAATAACTTTGGTGCAGTCTATGACGCCATGGGTGAATACTCGAAGGCACTGGAATATTACGAAAAGGATATCGAAATAAAGAAGAAAGCACTGCCGTCGAATCATCCAGAATTGGCTACTTCCTACAACAACATTGGTTTAGTCTATGACAACATGGGTGAATACTCGAAAGCACTGGAATATTACGAAAAGGATATCGAAATAAAGAAGAAAGCACTGCCGTCGAATCATCCAGAATTGGCTACTTCCTACAACAACATTGGGACAGTATATAGGAGCATGGGTGAATACTCGAAAGCACTAGAATTTTACGAAAAATCATTAAAAATAAGTGAAAAAATTCACCCTCCAGTTCATTCCTCATTGGCTATTTGTCACTTGAGTTTCGCCGGGTGTTATGAGAGAATGGGTGACTATCCAATAGCGCTTAAGGCGGTTGAAAATGCTTTAAAAATTCAGCAACAAATCTTGGAAGAAGGTAATGCACAGTTTACACCCACATACTGCGTGTTTGGAAGAGTTTGTCGCAGCATGAAAGATTACTCGAAGTCAATAGATTATTTTGAGAAAGCGCTCCAAATAATTGCAAACATGTTTTCAGAAATGCACCCTGGTCGTGCAATAATATATAGTAATATTGGTGATGTTCATCGACTGATGGGTGATTATGAACGAGCACTTGCTTTGCATAGAAAGGCGTTACACATTCAAGAAAATAATCAATGTGATCCTATTGATTGTGCAACAACGTATGTGAATTTAGGTGAAACATATCGTGACATGAAACAGTACACAACGGCACTGACGTTTTATCAAAAAGGATTGGAAATTTGTCAAAAGAAACTTTTGAAGAATCACCCTGATTTAGCGGTTTTATATCACAATATGGCAAAGTTATATTTAGCTACTGAGCAATATAATGTGGCAATGAAAAATATTCAACAAGCATTAGAAATCGCTCAAGAAAAATTGTCTCAAAATCATCCATATCTTGTGGAGTATCAAGAAACATTGGAAAAAATTCAAGCAAAACTGTGTGATGAGCTCCCTTCATCGTATGATTAATAAATTATTTTTGAATGCTACTTGCCTTCTGTTTTTGTGCAGATGGTCGAGTGCTTCTTTTGGAAGCCTCCCCTCCCCCCCCCCCACACTCACTGCTCCCACAATAGTCTGACAGGCAACTTACAGTGCAGATCAGGTTATGCCTGTAGGGCATCGCAGGTAGGCATGGATTAAGCAAGATACGCACGTCACAAATCTTACATATACGAACGACTTTCTCGATAAAAACTCTGCGTTTATAAATCGGGCGACGAAAACTTTTCCTGGTCAGGCTACGCAGCCACCCAAAGGGCAATTATATGAACTAGAACAGAAGATTCTCTCTCCAGGACAGAGCACTAATAATAACATTTAAAAAATACTCAAATCAAAGATTTAGTAGAAAAATTTACTCTAAACTACCTTCTATTCATAATATAACTTAAAATAATGTGAAAGGTTCCCCAGACCGTGAGAAATTTTTAAAACAATAACGTTTTGTACCCATTCAATAAGAAGAAACAATATTTCTTTGTATTCCCTCTAATCTCTCTATATTGAATGAAGATAAAAGGAAATCAACATAACTGAATTAATTGCATTTTCTACGTGTCAAGTAAATTTAATATTCAGTTTTGCAATAGTGAAACATCGTTTCATTTGATAAATTATACTTCACAAACGATGAAATTGTTTCAACATTGTTATATGAATCGATCAAAACGAGCGGCATGAAATCAAAGTTGATAGTTCAACTTTGGAACTTAAAAATAGTAAAGTTAATTTTCAAATTGTAAGAGACGAGGAGGGCGCCTAAGATGTTAAAAATCGACTCGTTTTTCTTGTTCCTGGTAAACCATATTGAATTGTATATCAACCGAAAGAGCAATCTGTGACGGGCATTTTGATATTAAATTGATGAACTTTCGATAGAATTTCGAAGGCTAAAAACGATAACAAAAGTAGATCAGTTTTTTCAATAATTCAGTAATAGATCCTGAGACAGTGTATTCAATTCTATAATAAATTTACATGGCAAGGTGGTACTTAAGGCATGAGTTAGATAGCCCTTGCCTAGGGCTTCGATTTTATACATTAATAATTTATTGATTATTTAGTTTCAATAACATAACTATCAAACGAATTAAAGAGGTACTATTAGTATATTTCCAATATTTGTCATTTATCCTCATCCTTCAACAACTATTTTAATTGAACCTTTGATGGTATTTGAACCAAATCTTTGCCGTGAAAGAAAGCAATTGCGTAAACATCTTTAAAAAACTTTAGTTTGCATTATAGTTCGATTCAGGAAAAATCTCAAACGAAAAGGTTAGGCGAATTGTATTTCTTAGTAGAAGTAACTCATTCAAAACTAATTCTATGTATTTTTCATTTTCCATATATCTCAAGAAAACTTGACACTATGTTAATTCCTATTTGGTCAAAAACAGGTAATCTAAGACCAGATTTTTATATTATAATAATGTCGCACATGACTCTCTGCGTCTACTTAGTGATGTTCATTTCCTATACCTGTCCAGTGCTGCTGCATATACTAGACTATCTTTCAAAGTCATCTGTACTCGTCTAGAGTTTATTTAAATCGAGCATGCGTGATTTGATTTTTCTATTCATTTCATTCAAAGAGACACTCATGAGAAAAGACAACAAACGACACATGAATATCTCTATCAATATTAAACTGATCTTCATCAAAAACTGTTGGAAAACGTTATGCCGTTTTTCGATTGATTCCACGATTAGAATCAATAATAACATGGGCCCACAATCGTGATTAACAACTAATGGATATAAAAATAGTGGTATTTTCTTTATCGGACGATTTTCCGTTGAGTATTCTACACAACGTGCTATCCTCATCTGTTAATTACTTATGTGAATATTTTTGTGTATTTATCTAGCAAAACTTCAACTTGAAAATTTAGTAGATCAGAACACGCTGAATAGCAAGCCTTGCAAATCATAGAAAGTGAATGTAACGAGATACTCGATGCGTCTCAATTTTTGTTCTGTTTGAGCATATATGAGTTTCATCTTGAATGAACTAGATAGATCTTGAGAGACTACATTTCTCGTAGGCGTAGATTTATAGATAATCATGATGATGTTATGAATAAACGTATGACAATATGCAAAAACCATCGAACGTCTAACAAGCTATTCACATTACTGAGTCTGTGAAAGTTTGTGAATTTAGCTATTAGCTCTAATAGTCCTTGTTCAATGCTGATATGCACACATCGAATTCATTTCTTCGATGCCATCCATGTGTCTTCACATAAAACTTGACACTTGAGGAATTCCGCACTATATAAGAAGCAACTGCCTACAGCATTCCATTTATAGAAGATACAAACCGCTCGTGAAACATCGTAGGATAAAATGAAACGATAGATGCATCAATAGGCTCATCAGATATTACGATGGCACGTTTTCTAGCTTCTTTGCAGAATATCTTGGTTTACAGAACTGGCGATACTTCCATTTGACTCATGTTTCCGGTTGTAAAGAAGCTCGATCAATACATTGTACCATAATTATTTTGGTTTTACAATCTATATATATATTGTTCAGGTAGACATCAAATAAGTGGTAGACCACTTCAGTGATCTTTGCTCGTAAACAGTTTCAGAGTTCGATGAGCCTCGACTCGAGGAATCTAAGATAATGATCCAGATGCTTTCCACGTATAACTTTTACAAGTAAGGGCTGCTTTTCGAATTAACTGCAAGACTACTTGATAAATTGGGCAAACAAAGACAGAGTCATATGAAATACATTTTAATCAAAGATATAGGTTTCGGGATGTCAATTTTTTCTGTTTTTATCCAACATGATGGAACAAAAAAGAAGAAGAATATTAGCTATATGGTTGCAATCAATCTGAGGTATAAAAATCTATGCAATACTCGTTTTAAATCTTATTCTCGTATCGTATCCAGCAGGCCAAAAAAGTTCGATACTTAGTCAAAACATCAGTTTTGTTTGAGTTGAATTCTGTACTATTTAGCTGATTTCTGATCGTCTATCCATAAGTTCTGCATGAAAAATAAAACGTATTGGCACTGGGTGTGAGTGAACATGGATTTTGATAGTGTTAAGCCAGAGTCACACTCATATACTCTGCACTCTTATCTGTTAGGATATGCTTTTATTTTCCAATTCGCTACAAGATATCCATATGAAACAGATAAATTGATTTATAATCAATCAAAATGACTGTTCTCGGTAACTAATCAACATAAAGATAGAGTATGTGCAGATCCCAAAAATTTTTGATCCCGGTTCAGCACATCTCTGGTAGAAATCAGCGTTCCAATTCAGAGAATAAAGCACGACGTTATAATTCATATTACTACAGACAAAGTCACACATACTTATTCAATGCAATCTTGCAGATATTAAAATGTATATGAACATAAATGATGGTATGACTCTTCGTATAAACAACCAACAAGACCATTATTCTCGAACTTTGACAAGAAAAAACTAATTCGTAGTGGCATTAGACTTCTGTTTCGATGCAGTTATAAAGGAATGATGTGTATATCTCACAAGATCCTTTATCCAACGATGATTTAGCAATATCATTTTAATGATACCGAAAAGTAAAACTTTTACAACAATGTTTTACGAAGAAATAGAAAATTAAATAAGATACAAACAAAAATTAAGACAATGAGAATGGGGCGTAGGAATTTATTGAGACATCGGATCATGAAGGTAACATATTAAAAAGTCTTCAGGCATTGATGAATGTAAGCGATTCAATGCAATCACACTCCATATTTGTATTCGTTCTTGTTTTATCATATGTTTGACAATGGCATATGATAGTATTTTTGCCAAATGGCATCCGTTTTTTGCAGATATCATGCTATATTTCGAAATTCAGGAGTATCAGGAATCTCACAATTCATTCTATGAAAATTTGAGAAATACAAAATTATTGACCATTGATCAAAACTCGCAGCTTTTCTAGTATTCGTCTCTGTTCAAAGATTTTTCGTTATTGAATAAGATCAAATTTTAAAATGAGTGCCGGTCACTCTTTCTTTAATGAAAGGGGTATAAAACGATTTTTCTTTCAAATGAAGATGGCCGTATCATCGTATATAAGTAAACATTTAAAGAAGAGAATAACTTTATTTTATTTTTGTTTTCAATGAAGACAATTCAATGTCAACAATAATAAGGCAAACGTCAAGAGAAAAAGATTCTTCTTCCCAATTGATATGAAGTTGTTCACATATATGGTCTAGTTATTGCTATCAGTGCAGAGTAATATGCGTCATCAGATATCAGACCTGCAAGGAATAGTGCATTATAATTTGAGAATTTGAGGAAGAAAATCATCTTTCTTGAACTGAAAAACAAAAATTATAATACATAGTTATATTTTAGAGACATTATAAAAGTGTAATGGATACTAACAACTTTTTCAGACATTAAACTTGGATGTTTTACTTAGTTGAGCAGTGCATGATCGACAATAAGAATAATGAGAGTACAGATAAGAGACACTAATTGTACGAACCACGAGGGACTGTGGATCACTTTCATTATTTTTACAAAGAAAGATAATAATGAATTAATAACATATGATTATCAGACGAGACAAGTAAGTAACGATGACATTTTCCAACGAAAAAAAGTCAAATGTTTTCTTTGTCTTCACTTATTTAAGCATGTCAGTAAGGAAAATATTCGAATTCAAATTAATATCATTTTCTTTCTTAGACTTAATTTTCATAGATCTCCATCCAATTGTCGAGAAAACATAAACATGAGTTACATGTGTATAAAATAATTTTAATATTCTGGTTTGTTGAATTCGTAGAAAGATCACAACCTTTGAAAACGGATAAAAATAAGTGTTTCTTATGTTCATCAGATTCTGCGAGAGAATGGAGAATGAAATTTTTAATAAATTTCAAGATAAGTCTTCTTCAACTATAGGTATCATTTATCTTATCCATTAATTTTATTTGAGATATTTATTTAATGCATTTCTCTCGGTTGATAATCAGATGAATCACGTTTATTCATTTAATTACATGATAATGAAACATAACAAATTCAATGACAACATTGTACTAATAGAAGCATCATCATGTATGGATGTCGATAAGTTATTCACAACTTGAACATCAATCTTTGTTTCTAATGCTATTGTTGAACTTCGGCTAACTATAAGCTCAAATAACGTTCTATCAATGAGACGTGCTCTTCAGCTTAATTTAACACGAAAAACGAATGTTTTAAATCAATTATTATTTTCAAAAACACTCCTACTCTGCCCATTCGACATTGAAGAATGCAAGGTTGATGTGAAATATCTTATTGGATATCAATTGTTGTTTGATGATGGAGAATGATAAAATATCGTAAACATGATTTCGTCTAGTGATTAAAAAAACGAAAAGTTAAAACTGAAAAATTCTAACGAAGATACTCTTGTATCTATTTCGAAAAATAATATTCCATATTTACATATGCCAATTAAACATGTTGACCGAATCGATGGATCATCGGCTGACTATAAATAGTGAACAGAAATTATTTACGTAAGTTACAATTCAATAGTCAATAGTAGACTTCCATAGAAAATGACGTTGTATCATATAATGTATAAAAAATAGTGTAGGAAAAGCCAACTTGCTTTGTTGTACTCAAAAATTTAATCTTTGCTTCATAAGTAATTGACATAACAGAACTTGTCACAAATAGCGACTGTCCATTCTTGAGAACGTACACTATTCAATTTTAATATCCCTGTTAGAACAAGATGATTAATTTCTCGCGTGCTCGATGAGAATAACGTTAAGTATAAATCTTTATTCATATGCACATACATCGATCGTAGATCGATTTTAGTCGAAACGTGATACTAAAGGGTAGCCATCAATCAGATTTCTTGCTATAAAAAGATCATACGGATATAAAATATTTTCATTAACATCCAATATTTTTTCCGATAAGTGTATCAAAAAGATAATTATTGTTTAGAACAACCATTGTACCTACAAGTTGTTCAGGTACAAGTTGATGATGCATAAAATGATTGTACATTTCTGATTGATTACTACTATGAAATGTAAATGGAATATACAATCAAACCATACGTTTAATAGTAAAACAAAAATCA